>QYTT01085596.1:39305-58281 GCA_006980735.1 Dasypogon diadema | reverse complement strand
AATGCAAACATTTCACTGATAAAATATTTCAAATCTTGTTCATTATTCTGGTTGGACTTCTAGGGAAAACTTAAATGGAGAGTGCCATTGGCACACAAGTGGATAAAGCTGAATGAATAAAACTGGGAAAGATCAAAGCATGCACTTAATTTAACTTTATGCTCACTTTTGTTTACAAAGTGGCGCTTCTATCAAGTTTATCACGTTCCTTATAATAAAGGGGAAGAATGTTGGTTCTTCCTGTCAAGAAGTAAGAAAATGTAAGGTGGGCTAAATTTCCGGTTGCGATTTCTACATATTTTTTGCTGGTTAACAGGTCAAAGCAAGAAATATTTTTTTTTAATTGTGGAGAAGGTAACTTTGAGGGAACTTGAGATAAGAAATTCTTGCTTCAAGACTTTTTACATTATGCAACTTTAAAAGGCACCATCGCTTCTGCAAGTAAAACATAAAGGACTATAATATAAAAAAAATTAACTGGAATGCAATTTGATTTTTTTACCTTTTTCAAATATAGAAGTGCAACATAAATATGTTTAAAACGGCATTGGACTTGAATGCCACTTTTATTAGGTGACATAAAAGCTTTTAAATTGTGAAGGTGTCGATAATTTCATATGGACGTCCATATATTATACTTTTTGTGTTCTTCTAATCCAGGCCACAAGATTTTAAAAATAATAGTGTCAATCAAATGTAAACTCTTTTGATATATGAATTAATGAGCATAATTCCCCCAGATGACTGTTTATAGCCGCTCTTATACTGCAGCCACACATCAATCATCAACTATCCTTTGGCTACAACTTAGATTTCGAAATTAATAATCCCCTTATATTTCGAATGAATGTAATGCGTTCTGTGCAAAAAGCAAAAATCATTGAGTTTTTAATCTTCCATTAATATTATTTCACAACAGCCAATTATTTTGTGACATATTTTATGCAAATTTCCACGATTAATTTATCTGTAAATCTCGATGTAAAGCCGCTAACGAATCGGAAAATAATGAGACTCAGAAAAATCATGATGAAAAAATAATATTATCGTGAACAATTTTATTTGTGAAAAATATTTATTTTTTCCATTTGCTTGTCTTAATTTCTTGGCCTGCAATATCGAGCATATCGACACTCGTGGTAGGTTGATTGGCCAAAAATGACGTCTAGATGGGATAAGAAGCATTGCCGATCAATTTTGGCATAATTCCGTCAGGACCTAGAAGTGTGACTGTTGTTCTAGCAACCTGACTTCCTCTGCAGGTCTTCTCTGGTGTTTGGTCTTCACCACAGCTTTCTCTTGCTGCTTTATATATTTAACCCTTGGGATGGCTTTTACCTCACCTAACCGTCGTTACTTCCGAGGGTAGCTCCGTATCGTCATCAGTTTTGCCGGAGACATTTCAGTTTTGTAACGTTTTTTTATGTTTACGCTCGGGATCTACTCCCTTAAAAATTCTGTTATCTTCTTTTGTATTTCTAGTAGCAGACTAAAAGTCCAGTTGCAATGAACGTAGTCGAAGTGTCAATGTAAGTTTTGAATTACGCGTTTCTTCATAAGTGAGTACAATATACGTAACGTAACGCAACGCTACTCAAAGTTTCGTAAAATCAGAAATTGAACATAACGAGACGTAAAAATAGACATCAAAAATTTGTTTACAATAAAATGAGGTTATTCAAACTAATGTTTTGTAAGTAAATAGTGGCGTACATGATTCATAGTGTTACGAATACTGGATAAATTATTAAATCCTTGTTATTTTCTATGTTTTGTGTGAAATTTTTCCTTATTGTCAACAACTGTCAAAGACCACAAACATGATTCCGTCTATTGTAAGTGGTTTACGTTACGTCCTTTGACAGATTGCTTACGTTACGTTACGTTCATTGTAACTGGGTTTTTAGCCTTTCCTTAATTCAAGGGTTTTAATTCTTTGCTCAGTTTTAGTCCGTATTCCTCTATTTCTAAGTGCCGGTTTCACAGTATAAGCTTAAACCAAATATTTGGACTAAGTCCAATAAATGATTTTCACAGATCGGTTTAAGGACTGTCTATTATTAAACTTAAGCCATTGGATATGTTGGCTTAAGCTCTCTGTGAGCTGCCCACATTTCGATTGACCACATTAAATAGACATCATAGACATTACATTCATCACTTTTTATTCATGATAGAATTTTTGTAGCTTGGGAAATTTAACGATGGATTTAGATCTTCAGTGATGAAGAGATATTTGTTTTTTTAAAATAAACAGAAGACTTTCTCGACAAACTTGTATAATAATATCTAGACCAGACCACTTTAAGCAAGGGACTTACTTTCTTGATCTCAAAATTAATTGCACCTCATGTTGAATATTCAACTTAGCTCCTTTTTCAATTAAGCGGCATTTACAATTCAACGTGAACGGCAACATCAAAGTAAAATTTTGCTTGCTTTTTTTAATCAGGATATGTATTCACAAATACCCCTTTATTCGGTCAAAAGTGATACTTTTATGTTACCAAATTTAGACATACATAGCTCGAGAAGTTATCCTTTTCGATGGAAAGTTTGGAACCTTTGCTTACAATGGCAGAAATATTATCAAAAGTGAGAAATAAGATCAAAACATGTATTGTGAAACCGAATTCGGCTTAAACCCAAGCTTAACTGGATCTTTGGTTTAAGATAAACCAAGGTTTAAACCAATACTATGAAACAGATCCCCTAAGAGATTTTTAAGCAATGCTATATTCCTTTGTGTTGACTATTCAATTCTGCAAAGTTTTTAGTTCCCGTTCATAAGTCCACAAACTTCACAAAATCTCTTCACTCTAAACCAAATAGTTCATTGAAAATTCTCAAACGACTCATCTACACATTTTTTCATACCACTCCATTCTAACCAACTCATTACTAAAAACGGCTTTTCTTATAAGTTGGCAATTCTTAGTTTTGCAGATTTCAATGCAAGGGTTATTGTTCTAGTAAAATTTATTCAATTTAAAATTATTTAAAATTAGGTGTTCTTGTGAAACAGCCGAGAAGTTAAAATGTTCAAAAATTCATAATTGCCAAGTTTTTTAACCCTTTATATACCACGTACGTAACCTAAAATAATATACGATTAAATTTTCTTGAAACTAAGATTGATTTTGAAAAACATTTTGCTTTTAAAATGTATTAATTCAAAAATTTTACAATAACTATTTAAATCACTGCTTTCTATTTTAAATTTCACAGAAATACCGGTTCTTTGTAGTACAATAAATCCAAATTTACTTCCGGTGCAAAATTTGGGAAAATTTAAACTTTGTATGAGTACAAAATAAGAAGTGATTGTCACCTACGATACTTTGGAATACTAGTCTCTTAACACTTATTGAATTTATATAAATCTTTGTAACGGTTGGAGTTATGAGAAAGCATCTCAACACAAAATTTAAATTTCATATATATACTTCTAAGAAACTAAAACAGGTCCCCTTGCCTACTCTCCTATCTTCCTATCTTCAACGATTTTCGAGAAAAAAATTGCCTAACCAGCTTTATATTTCATTTATTAAATAAAATGTTTTTTTCGTACATGATTAAGAGATGAAATTAGCAAATGCAATAAAAGAATAAAACTACATAACTGCATTGCATAAAATATTTCTATTTATTTTAATGTAGAAAGAGAAATATTCCAAAAAGCAATTATTTTTCTACAAATTATATAAATTCCTCACGTTAATTAATAAATACTGGCAATTTACCACATACCAATCACGTATATTAGCTTGATTAAAATTCATCCACTCTTACGTCACCTTTTTAGTATACCAGAGAAATTCACCAATCAAATTTGATTATTTTATGCATATTGAGTCCGATTGCAATGAATTCATTAACGTTTGACACATGTGAAATGGGAATATGTAATCAATCAATACTTCCAGAAACTCATTTGGTAAACACAATGCAATGAATTTGAATAATTTCATTTGATCATTTATTATTGTCAGTTACAGTATAACTGCTACACACAGGATTAAACTTTCTATCGTTTCATAAAAATATTCTCGAAAAGTGTCAGAAATAAATGAGCCCTTTTCCTTCTCTATAACGAATCTCATTTAAAAACGTGTAGTAATGCGTATATTTCAATTTAGAACATAGATAGGTTATATTTAATTAGTAATAATTAACTTCAAATTGTAGCCATTAATATTTGGACAGCATAGTATATAAAAATTCTGTCCTTAAACATTCTTACTAACTTGAAATCGAAATATTGCAAATAGGAGAATTTTATTCACTTACACAAAATGAATATTTTTAAATTAACGTGAGTTATATTACCTTGTTGATAATTGTTAAAGGTAATCAACTTTTCTTAGCACGTGTATTTATACTCGATAGAACCTAATAATGAGAGTAGAGGAGTATAGGAAAACTCAGCCCTTTATTATTCAGACAAAGCACTTATGAAATTTAACAAGGGCCTAGATTAAATCTGTGCTCAAAGCATTGCAGGATACTAAATACCACGTACTAATTATGTATTCATGATGTACGTTGGCCGAATGAATGGACGTAAATCCGTATCATGATTCGAGCAACAAAATCTCCCCGATGAAACGTGCAAGCGCGGGTCATTCCTATTTATTTGGATCAGTATCAATTCAAGCCTTGTACGATGACAAGTGATATGATGTAAGGTGCTTATAACTTTTGGTATTTATCTTGTGTTGTAAAGGGATTTTAAAGTTATAATACCACTGCATGTTAATGGTGAATGTGGTTTTTAATCGTTGCTATTATACAAACCATTACAAATAGGTAATTCTCTTTCAGGGTTCACGAGAGATTTCTCTTGAAATAAACGCGAAGTCACACTTTTTTTATAAGAATAATTTTTTTAAACAGCTTGGTAGAGTTGGATCTCAAATCTGTTTTTTTGACCCGCTCTGCAAATAGATTTAAAAAAAGTTCGAGAGCAAAACCAAGGATATTTGCTCTGTTGTTTATGCCTCATCAAATGAAAACATTTATTTCAGAAATTATTTGTGAAATTAATTTATTCCTTAATTACGAATATTTATATACTTGTTATAGGAAAAAATAGAGTTATCCTACGCACTATTTAGTTTTAAAAAATAAATGCGACCTATATTTGAAAAATAATAATAAAAGTAAGAATTAATTTAACGATAATATTAAAGATGTAAGTTGTTGTGAAGGGCAACAAAACTTTGTGTTACTATTCCCACATTGCTTCTGCAGTATGGAAATTTCCGCGTTTTTTTATTACAATTAATTTAATTTGAAGAACAATAATCGATGGTGTTATGCTTAATTATGCACACAGAGTGAGGAAGCTACTGAAAGATTTTTTTAAGTCACGTTATCATGGAGCTAACACAGGGTCAAATGATTTATAGGAGTTGATTAAGATAATTAAATATCTGGAGATCTGAACCATTTACAAAGAATACGAGCACCACAAACTGTTATATTTAAGGGAAGGGAGCACTCATTGAGCTTTCTTCTATTATAATACAAGTATCAAACTTTATATCTAAAACTTTTGTACAATTCTGGATTTCAATGAAAAAAAATATCCATGACTGAGCAAGAAAGCTATGAAATTTTTGTTAAATTTCTTCACTACCTACCTATTTGTGCGAAAAAACATCTTTTACACTCTCAATTTTAGAAATAAAATATAGGAGCTGATTTGATTCCGGTTCCGCATTGCGTCTTGCCGAAATAACAACGACAATTTTCTAAGTTTACAAATACATATTGCTTATTCATATATTTTTCATTTAAAAATTAATTTATAATAATATGACTTAGTTTTCGAAATATTTTCCTTAATTTTTTACCTTACCGATATGCAAATAAAATGCTAGGTTGTTTGGCGGTCCGCGAACGAAAAAGGTTGGAAACCGTTGCTATAAATAACAACGCGCAGAACAGCTCATTGATTAGCTACGAAGGATTTTAGCCCTCTAGCAATCAATATTAGAGGCCCTACTTATGAAGGCGTCAAGGAAATAAAATGTCTACGCAATTTCTAGTCTACTTTATAATATTCCAGATTGTAATTCTGACGTCGTCGCTATAAATCCAACCTTCCTGTCTCATCTTTCCTACCCCAAGCGTTTAATATAGGTTCAAAACTTACACAGAACTTACTTAGGTGCGTTTATTATAAAACCTGATCTTTGAGAAATGAGTTCAGAACTTACGACTATTATTTGGTGGAGTCAGATCTTGACAACCGGTGACATTCCCAGATTTTGTGAAGTGTTTGTTAAAAAACTTGCGGGTTTTATCTGCTCTGAGAAGTGTTTTTAATTTATTTAAGCATTTTCATGACGTTAAAATTTTAAAAAGCCAGTTACCAGCTGCTGCTGCAGGAGAACCGTTATAGACTAGGTTATGTACATACAATGTATATTGAGTTATTATTATTATTGAATTTTCTGCACACTGTTTTCATACATACCATTATCTCCATAATTATGTATTTATATGAATTGATATCTTACTAATTAACATTATCTGATGTTTTTTTTAATGTAATATAAATGCAGAAGTACTTTATTTGCAGAAGAGTGAATTTAATTTGCAAAAGGGTGAATTTAATTTGCAAAAGAATTGATTTGATTTGAAAAAGGGTTAACTTAATGTGAAAAACCTGTAACACTTTCCCAAGCGTTTCTCGGTTCGTCCCACTGCAATTGTTGCTTAACAGCATTGTATGTGCAACAAAAAAAATCTTATTAGTTTGTTTTTAAAGGTATATGCATTTAAAACTATAAATTTCTTCGTCTTTAAAACCCCAAAATTAATTGTTTGAATATCTCGCCCAATAACCCCGGCAAAAGATAAAAGCATATTTGGTATATATCTGTCTATTTTCTGCATATATTGTGCCAAACTGACGGCAGAAGCTGGCGCCAAAATTTAAAATATGATTCAATTTTCCGATTTTTTGTTATTTAGAGCATGATAAAAGGATAGGATTGAATAAAATTAAATTCTAAGATTTTTTTTTTTAACTTAAATTTGAAAGTTACAACATTTACTTTTTTTAATACAGATACTTAGATCTATTTAACATTGAACATCTAGAATTCAATTACAGTTCAGTTTGACTTTAAAGATCGAAAGAGATGAATACATCGACTAAAAAAATTTGTACCATTTTCTTGAGCACAACTTGTATTGGCCGTCTCCACCATATATTCATCTCAGTGGTTTTGGCACAGTTGCGCTAAATCTCGTAAGCGCCCAATCGTAGTGACCAGATTGGCAAAATGTTATTGTAGGACTAGTTCAAATTTTGTGTCTAACCGTGCACGTAATTGAAAATGGTCTGCTAAATTTATGGTAGTTACACCGGATACAACCCATGGTTTGGATCACCATCAGAGGATTGAATGTGTAAGTACTCTGCTCATATCGCTTTCCTCATTGATTCAACACCTTTTGTGGCATTCCGCCTAATGGCAAGCCCATAGTACTTTTGTACAGACAAAGTTGTATCATCGGTGAGTCTCCTTTTCCCGCCACAAAGATAAGAAAAACAAAAGCTAAGAAAAATTTCTAGCAGTATACAAACTAGACGAAAGTATAACAAAAAGATCTGACTATTATATAATTAATTAATTAATGATCAATGGTCAAAAATCCTAAGGAACACATACACACAGTTTTAGCAACAGTTTTAATATTTACTATTTGCTGCCGTCTGAGCGACTGGGAAAAGTGCCCGTGGACGACAATGCATGTGAAACGCCTGCCGTGAAAGTGGTTATAAAACTACCTTAATGTATAGTATAGAATTTTAACAATTTGCGAAATGAGACTTGTAACTAATATTCTTGTTAAAACAACATAGTTTTCTAATTATGCGCCTACTAATCTGACACCGAACGCCACATGCAAAATGTTCTAGCCTTATCCGCCCTAACTACATTACTATGTTTACATGATTGAGACGAATCATAACTGACATTATTTGCGTCATCACATTTTTTGGCTACATGCGTCAATAGCTCTCGGCAATATAACTCTCGCCCGCGCGGTTTATTACGTGTAAATATAGATATTATTCGCAATGAATATAACATTTTTTGTTAGCATGATTGGCTAACAATTTTCGAACTTAATTTCAAATAAAATTTGTAAGCATTCACGTAATCAAAGCTCTTCTTGTTAAGATCCCGCCTTTTTGATTAAACTGAAACCAGAGCAATTTGGCGATTACTGGAAACTTGGAATTTTACTTACCCACTGCGAAATATACTGATTTAAATTTTGTATAAATTTCCAATAAACATCATAGTGAATCTTTTTGCCCTATAACCACTAGAGTTAAAATAGATGTGTATAATCCAGTAAAACTGAGCCAATACAGCCATTTAACAAATTTCTTGAAACACGTCAACAAGTTACTAAAGGTTCATTTTAATAGTTAATATCTACCAGCTCTGCTTATGAAATATTGGGAATGTCTTCAAAGAATTATTTAAATCAGAATTAGATTATTATTTTAAAAGCAGAAGTATTTTGTTTGCATTCTGTGAAACTAAATTTTCAAAGGTTAAATTTAAATTATCGGGGCATGAAATATTATATTTTTCCTGATTAATTAATAATTGCTTTCGGCATATTTTTTTTAAATTTCCAATTATTCAAGAAATATTCAGAATGTCCCATTACAAGTCCTTCCTTCAAAATTTTGTGACTTACCTACAAGAGCGAGGATAACAGTCAGCAAGGGAGCAAATGGAAATCGTGCAGATACATTGAACTCCAGCATTTGTAATAAATCAACTGAAATTGATTGATTATAGGAATATCTCCTCTGATATGCAATACAATAAATAATTACCTATGAAAACAAATATTTGATGATGCGAGTAACGTAGAAGCATCGAAATTGAAAGGGTCTGTGAATTCAAGTTTATTTTCATTAATAACGCAGAAAATGTAGTTAATATGTTTTTAAAATTATATATACCATTTACATGCAGCAGAGCAGAAAAATAATAGAAAATCTTAAAACCATCAAGGCATAAAATAACCTTCAATTAAAAATAAAAATAAAAATAAAAAAAATACATTTGGCAATATTATTGCGTCAACTATTACTACGCCTACGTCTCAAAGCTAGTTCTACTTCTAAAATATATTACAAAAAATACTATACAAAAGTCAAAGCAAAACTAAAGATAATATGTCGATCTTTACAAATGGTATTGATTTTGAAGTAATTTTAAAACTATATTTTTATATATACTTACAAATAGAATCATGACGCAAAGAGCAACAGGATACGAACTCCATGCAGCCCACCACATTGATACAAATCGATAGTGTTCTCCAGTAACCACGTTCCTGTTAAGAAAAAGCAAGATTAGAAGGTCGGTAATTAAATAAACAATTTACTCATATTTATTTCGTAATAATAAAAACCTCAACAATTATATCAGCCAAACCATTTTGCACCCTTACTAAGATATAACCATCTGTATTTTGCCCTTAGTAAAATTCGTTTCTATAAACAAAATTTAAAGCGTTAGAAAGAAAAATACTATTATTGCTGAGCGTTTCCCTGCCTTACGGTTTTGTCTAACTAAAAAGAATGGGGACAGTATGAGTTTGTAAGACGTCAGTATTTCATATCCGCTTCTTAAAGGTGTCAGACAACGCAATTAAGCTTCTAATGTTTCATGTCGGAAAGTGCCAGGGAATGGCATTAACTCCACTAATAATTTTCTTAACCTTTTTCACATGCTCGACTATTGGTAGCAACGAGATTTACATTCTTCAAGAATAAGTGATTGTAAATCGCTTATTCGCGTATGTATTTTAACTATGGCACTGAAACAGTTTATATTTCTCAACCTTTTACAGTTTCCATGTTGTTCGCTTACTTTGACTAAGAAATATTTCTCATTGTTCTTTCCTAAAATATGTTTTACGCGAAAAGTACGCACACGTCTGCAGATTTGTTCCTCTGTGATTTATCTGAAGTCAGTTCTACTGACGAGAATTGTACTTGCGAAACCATTGAAATATTAAACTGTGCTGTATATATCATAGGATTGTCACCTGATCTTAGGTAATAACTCAATAGGCAGTCTAGGGTGAGTCACGAATTCGTGTGTTTTTTTGTAAAAGCTACAAACGGCGCTGTTTTATAATACTTCAAACTCTCTTGTCAATCTGTGTGTACTACTTTAACGATTTCCTTTAGCTATTCAATAATTTTCTTCCACTGTATGGTTAATCTTAGGGACTAAAGTATTCCTTTTAAAGCCCTTCACTTTTAGACTGAAGATTATTTAATTATGCTTTCAACTTCTAACAAATTTCCTCGGCATCAGTCCTTACGCCAAAGCCTTTTCCCCAAATATCTCGAAAAATAACTCCTCAACCCTTTCAAAATTATCAACAATCCTATGATGCACACGGGGCACAGCTTAGGTGGAGGCAAATTTTAGAAAACAGAAATTTGGAAAATTTTAACCTGACACATGTTACTTTTTCGGTATGAAATTTTTACTGTGCAACACCCCACTGGGTTCGCAAGGACAATTCTCGTCAGTAGAATTGTCTCAACCGATGGTACCCAGATAAATCACCGCGTCCTTTACAGGAGTCGAACTCGCGCCCACAGATAAGAAAATATCCCTAATACGTAGAAATTTCGATTTCCTTTACAGTGTAAAAATTGGCCGTTTGGATTAACCCAGGAAATCTTGTATGGAAATTTTTTAGTGTCAAACACGCAAACATTCAGAAAATTTTTGAATTCACCTAAATTGCATGTAATTCGCTCTCTTATTCCACTCCTTTTCTGTTTTCTCCTAGAAAGAAATATAACAATGACTTGTAGGATGGAAAAAACTACAAGACCATATATGCAATTGTTGCTGGCGCTATGTGCAGGAAACGAACAAAGTTACTTTTGAAATCAGTCTGGTACTGCACTCAAAATTTCACTTTCTTTTATTTTAAAAAATATAGTCGAATAAATCATCCTTAAGCTATCCACGAAATTATGACACCATTACCGCCCAATCTAGG
Organism: Dasypogon diadema; assembly: GCA_006980735.1. Classification (NCBI taxonomy): domain Eukaryota; kingdom Metazoa; phylum Arthropoda; class Insecta; order Diptera; family Asilidae; genus Dasypogon; species Dasypogon diadema. Next base: position 47,202 of record QYTT01085596.1, on the reverse strand, counting down.
GATCATGTTCAAAATTCCTGAGCAAGAAATCCCGTTTGCGAATAATTAGAAATATTTACAACATTTACCTTTGATTTGAGAATGCTTTTACCATCAGCTTACGAATTTTAGTGCACCTACCCAAGCTCAATAAACTAAAATTAACCTTTTAAAATTTAATTTCTGAACACCTTCAAATCAAGCGATATAAACTAAAGTTAAGGGAACAAAAGAGTAATATCATAATGTGTTCTTTCACACAAAAATTGAATCAAAAATTCATGATCACATACATAAATAGTTTTCTGATGTATTCAAGTAAACGACCTAAACAAAAATACTTGAAGAACGAATATCGAGAAAACCTATATTTTTGTATTTAGTATCATGGGTTTAAATTTAAGGTCATTTAATATACGAGGGTGGATCAATAAGTACCCGTGTTAGGAATGAAAACACAAACTTTTGGAAAATTTGTTTTTTATTTTTCAACGTAGTCTCCTTTTAATGTGTGTAACATTTTCATGTTGGGAAACAAGAAAAAATCACAGGAAGCCAGATCTGGCGAATATGGTGGATGCAGTTTGTAACGCAGTTCATGCAGTATGATCGCAACGATACTGGCTGAGTGAGCTAGTGCGTTGTCATGGTGGAACAACACTTTTTTCTTAGACAAATGGGGCCTAGTCTCTTTCAATTTATGGTCATGTCTGAAGCATTTTCTTTTTTCTAAAATGCGAGCAGTTATTTAAATGTAAAATACATGTTATTTTGTATTTAAAATAAATTAAAAAATCCTTTTAAAAAGTGTATTTAAATATAAATACAAAATATTGTTAAAGTATTTAAATACGTATTTGAAATACTTGTATTTAAATACAGCCCTGCCCAGCCCAGCCCTGCCTGCCTGAATAACACTAAGATGTTCATGGGTTAATTTGTGAGGTATTTTCAAGTCTGATTTCTCAAGAAGAAAGTAATTCCTTTATTGGCTCAGCATTTATACATTTCCCGTTCAAAATGAATTCCGTGTCAAGAAAATGATTCCCTATTAATTTTATCAAGTATGGAGTATTCGCGAAAAAGAAGACCTTCTGGTCTTCATTTTGAAAAGGCTCAAAAAATGGTTTTGTTGAGCTTATTTCTAGTTCCCTCCACAAACCCATGTTAATTGGACCCATGTCGGAAAATAATATTAAAAGAAAATAATATTAAAAGAAATATTTTTAAGCTCTTCAATTATATACTTCAAAATAGATGCAGTCATGGGGCAATCATAATCATAGTAGATGACCTGCTTCCAATTCTTAAACAGACCGCGCAACATATCCACTTCAACAAATTTACTGGGATTTAGAGCCTTATCATTTGCTTTATCATACTCATAACATGATTTAACTTTAACTTCGTCAAAGGATGGTACACAAATTTTTTCTGTGTCATTATAATCAGGTTTTGATAGCAAATTGAGAACGCTATATAATAGGCCTGGTTTCAATGTCAATTTAGATGCCCAATTTCTTAATGTGGAGGGCGAGGGCGAGGGCGAGGGTAAAGGAAATTCTCTTTTCCTCAGCAATTTATAACTTCGTGGCCCAGCTGAATATAGAGCAATCGTGGATGATATATCTTCATCGTTCCAGTTACATTTTTTAATAGGCTCCCTTAATCTTCTCAACCGCCCAGGTGTAAACAATTTTTCTACACGATTCTGGGCCGATTCGACACGGCTCAATCGCTTTCTTAATTTTTCGATCATCGTCCGCATTCGACGCATTTGAGCTTGCATTCTCATTATAGTGAGCTCGCGGCTACTCTCTACTTCCACTCTAAAATGACACAATTAAGTTAAAATTTTTCACATTTAGCATAATAAAAATTACTCTGTCTGCACTGAGGCATCTGACTTTTTAATACTTTGTTGTTGTTGTTTTTGGGGAATTTCTTGTACTATGACACCCAAGTTTCTTTTTCCTTTTCTCTATTAATGCTATTATTCAGTCTTTCCGTTTTATTAAATATAATATTAAATAACTTACCGTTCATAGGAAATAACTGCTTCTTCTGCCGCTTCCTTCAAAACTCTTCTTTGCATTCTCTCCGCTCTACCTACTCTACTTTCAGCAATTAAAACTTGCATTGAAGGCACTACATCTTTCTTTAGACGCCTTTTTTCCAAAGGAATATTTAAAAGAATGTCTTGCATTTTGTACTCACTTTCTTTAAAGTTTTCGGAACAAAACCGGTAAGTTTTTGGATTTGAATTTTCTTTTTTTCCACACACTTTCATCAATTTACTTTGCAATTTCCGGTCTTTAGGAAAACAGTAAAATCCCACTTCTTTCCCATATATTTTCTACAATTTACCACCACACACTGAACCTTTGTCAAAAATAAAAAACGCACTTTTAATATATAATTACTTTTAAAACACACAAAATTCTGCCTCTAAAAACACTGCCGACACATCCAAAACAAGTTTGAATGACGTCAGTTGACAGCTCAAAGTGGCGAATCGAGTTTCATATCTGGTATACCTTAGTAATCTGTATACCGTGACAGTATACAATGGTAACAGCAACATTCCCCAGCAGCGCCATCTACCTTCAAACACGGATACTTATAGATCCACCCTCGTAGCATTTATTATAAATATGATTAACATGAGTGGAAATTAACTTGCTTACCATACACACAAAGAAGAAATCCAACACTTTACTATGAACAATTCCGATAGCATAGATTTGAAATCGGACGGTCTTGGATCCGGAAAGGCCCACAGTTTAACCAAACGAAAACGGGGCAAGCTACTTTAAGGCTATTTATAATTATAATTAAAAAATCAATCGGGCACGTAAATTCTTTTTTTTTCGAGAAGAAACATTTTGCGTACATTTTTCACCACTCACTTTGCAGCGCCTAATCGGGAATAGGGCTCACCCTCAAATTTTAAGTGGAATATGGATCGAGCAACACCTCATTTTAAAGCCTATTAAATTCTGTTTTCAGAGCATTGTAAATATTTAGCAACTACTAACCATTTTTACCCAGAACATTAATCGTGTGTTTCTCAAAATCTGACTTTTATATTTCCTTCAAATTTGTGTACCAAAATAACTACCTATCAACGTGAACTAAAATTAGTTGACATGTTTTTTAAAAATATCACTATATAACTTCTTTTCCCATTATTATCATGAATCGCCATTTAGAAGACAGATGGTCGACACATACTGTATTGGTCATTTCCCATATCCCTTAATCCCGCCCAAAGGCATCAGCAATTGAGCACTGTCTCGAAAACAGAAAAACTTAAAAATCAATTACCTTAAATAACCTTTGTTATCTTCCTGTTCCGCTATCACTCGAACAGATGCCATTAATAAATCATCATATCTGAAATTAAAGATTTAACACTCTCATCTACACCGTATTCCATACTAACCCTAAAAATTCTCTTAATAAATATCTGCTTAATGAGTCTCCAAAGCACTTGTCAGTTTGTGGATCAAGCGTAACTACTCGCACTGGTATATTTAAGCTTTGTCTCGTCCCAGCCGACAGTCTTAAGTGACCATATTCAAGTGAGTATTCCACAATATATTGATCCTCTGGATAAAATAATTTCATATTTTTGTATGCGAACCAAAATGCAAAGTTCAGACCGTCATATGGTAATTTATCTGTTTCTACTCGTTCCTCCTTCGGTGGTACTTTTTGTTGCATCACTTTTGGAAGTCTGAAGAAAAATGTTTCATTTGCATAGGAGTATTTCACACTGTTTTTCCTTTTTGGATTGCTTTGTACATCACAAACTGCATTTTCATCCGATTCACTTCCATGATTTTTAAATGCTTTTTCAGTATTAGATAAAATATCCGTCTTTCTTTTTTCCCCAGGTCTAGATGAGTCTGCAGTTAGAAACCTAAAATATGAAGTGATGTGATCTATTAATAATCTAAAAATAATAAGCTTAAATTCCACAATGTGTTGAACATCATTCGATAATTTATAATTGAAGGCAACTTTATTTTCATACTGCATGAAAAGAGGTTTAAAAATTTGCAAATCCAGATATGGATACCTTCACAGGAACAGAAAATTGGCAAACATACCAGTATCATAGTTCAAGTAGATTGAAACTTGTATAGCAAATTAAGCAGTACATATGCCTACCCTTGAGAATGATAATTGCTTCATGGAGTTTCTACTTAAATAATATTTTATTTCATAAACTTTCTGTTTATTTGTTCGTAAAACCCTCGTAACAGTTCATGCAACCCGACTTTTGCAGTTTTCAGATACGCTTCCTTTGTTCGATAATTTAGTTCTTAAAATTTGTGAATCGTTAAAAATAAATGCTTCAAAATTAAATTCACTCGAATTGTGTTCTAAAAAAATAATTTTGTTTATATAATAAGTAGTCATTTTATTTAAAAAAAATAACTATAAAAATTCAAAACCTTCTAACCTAGTTTAAATACCACAATAATGTATTAAAATGCCCAAAAGGACACAAGGTAGTCACAAGGAAAAGTAAGTCACACGGAAGTTTTGATCATAATACAGGAAATCAATTCCAAAGCGAGGAGATGGCTAGTATAAAAATGTTACAGGTACGGCGGCATGTAATGCCGGTGAAATACGAGCCTCCCTTTCTCCATCAAATGCCAATGATGGCCACATGCAATTGAATGTGGCCTCCTTCGTACAGGTATTCGAGACGCAAAGACCATCTTCAACCTGTCAACGAAGTGAAATTTCAGGGCTCGTCAGTGTTTTGATGTCCATTCTCCTCCCTCAAGCAGTAGAAACGAACCGTGGGCCTGGCCAACGTGAAAATGAAGATAACTAAGCAGAAGCAACAGTTGTATAACGCCGAATTACGAGTTGACTCATATGACCGACAAAGAGCTGGACAGGAAAAGCACCTGTACAACAGAATACCTTGTCTGCCGCAGAGTAAGCAAATCCTTTGAACCCATCGATTTGGATGCACAGAACTATACTGCAGCAGTTTAAGTTCCATATGAGACTCCTTGTAATTAGACGGATAACTGTATATCACTCGGTAAGTTATCCTCGTAGCCACTCCCAAGTCTACTCCTACATCGGTTTAGCCTAAATCGCTTCAGTGCCCAAAAAGACATCCCGGAGCTTCTGTGTTGCCAGTATATGAAAGCTGACTCCTCAACACGGAACCGTCCACCTCCGCAGTCATAGGGTTACTGGTCCCAAGTTGGCGGGACCTCTCCCGATCCAATTCGACCATTTTATATTCCTGTGTGGTGTGCTCGTGTGATGCAATCTCCGGAAACGCTAATCGCATTTCCGATAACTGCGATGTGGCCCGATGACAATTTAACAGCCCCAGAGCAAAATGCAGAACAAATCAGAAATCCAATCAAGATCAGATTCCGGACTGCGAAGGAGTGAGTGGGGGTGGGTGCATCCCTTTTGTTTCTGTTCTTTAGCGTTTGCCAGTATCATTTTCATAGAACAATTTCTCTTTCCCGATAGGATCCCAATTCATTCCATTTGAGGTAGAATTATGACCTGAATCTGCTCCAGGTCTGGATCGTGCAAATTAGATCCTTAAATCAGTCGTGAGCTCGTTAAGTTAACATTAAGTTATTGCATTGACTACGGGATGGACGAGTACTAGGTAAGTATGAAACCGCTGAAATAAGGAAACACAAAATAGGTTATATTTTGCTAAACGACCAATTGTACTTTTCTAATAAAAACCCTTTGCTAGACAAAAATTTAACTAAACTGTAACAAAATACATGAAATCACATCCAAATATGTAGTTTTTATTATGTCTCTCAGCTAAATTCAGGACACTACTGAATAGAACTTAGCGGTCATAGCCAGTAACCAGTTTAGTAGCTCTGAGGACAGACAGGAAAAAAAAGCGTTAGCATTTTGTTTATACAGGATGAACTACGAATATGTGACAATCGGCCGGCTACAGATAGGTCTCATTAAAACGAGCAAAAAATTGTATTGGGAAAGGGGTAAATCTTAGGGGTAAGCTGCAGTCGTTTTAGATTTTCTGGATACTATCGCCACTCTTTCAAAAGATCTAAAACATCAAACATGTTCCATTTCTACCAGAAATTATTTTTCTTTACATTTTTATCATTTTAAATTTCCTGGCATCGTATTCCAAAGCAGCTATAGCAGAAATCTTGAACACACTCACGGTTAGCCAGACTTTTACTTCGAATCGCCTTTTTGTGACGTCAGTGTCGCGCACTAGTGTAGTGTAGTTTCACACTGAAAATGTCATTCTGTCTTTTTTCTTTATTAACGTATCTGTCAAAATAAATCCTGGATAACCTTGTAGTCTGAAAACTATGTATGGGAACCCTACGGCAACTTGCTTCGCGAATTTATGCTTGTCCGTTTCTTGTATTTTCTTTGTATATCAGATCATGTATCTGGGTTTCGTACTGCCATCTCGGGATGTGATCCTGAGATCTACCCGAACGTACATGCACTTCGTTTCATGTGGCAAATTATAAATAAAGAATTTCCGGAATATTTGTCTGAGTTTCTCTACCAATGCGCTTCTTCCCGAGGAGCTATAGCATCCTTATGCATTACCCGATATAAAATGCCACAACTGTTATAACAAATCGCCTTTTCCTTTTAAGAGTGAACACATTATTCAACAATGGTCGAATATGGGCCCTGAGTCCCCCAATGTTGAGTGATGAGGGGCTCAGCTCCTTCAGAAAAATAGTAAGGTTTATATTGGTCGCTCAAGGCTAACACGAGTAATAAACAAAAAAACAAATAAAAAGTATCTATACTTTTTCTGCATAATTTAGTTCCTTATTTTATCGATATAAAAAGTAGAACTTATTTACTATTATAAATTATTGTAATGTATGTATTAAAGCATAACACACGTAAAACAATATGGGAAAAAGTGGAGAATTTTCAGTTGTTTTTTTTTTTATAATTCTCTGTACCAATTTAATAAATTTATCTTGAAGGTGTTGTGAAAAAACATTACTTTAAATACTATCCTTTTGAATTTTAAAACGTTATACTTTATATTCTATATTGTATACAGTCAACATTATAAAACAAAAATTAACTGCTCTCAAAATGCCTCAAAACTTTTAAATAATTTTCTTCTATTTTAAATTTTCTATTCCTACGAAGCTTTAAAGCTTAACGTATGTAAAACTCAATAACTCAGTGTTAATGAGGCAATACTTGGAGGCCAAACATGTCTCTCAATCGGCACCGGCCTGCCAAGATAACCTCAACCTTACGGTATTTTGGAGTTAAACGTGTGTGTTACCGTTCTCATTTAAATAAATAACCATTTTGTGTTTTGCGTACATGGTATGTGTATTTAACTGTAATAAATTTCGTGATGATACCGCTATTTAAAGAATTAACCTAAACAAAGTTGGTGATACAACAAGACTACAGAAGCTTCATTCTCGGTAAGATTAATGACAACGACTCATGCTTATAACCTGAAAGTGAACTAAACGTAGAAGCAACACGGGCCTCCCCAATAAGTGAAAAGGTCTCTGAAGGACACACACTAAGCCTGAAATACAATGAATACGACACGACTTCGTCGTCGACTTTTGTCGTCGTAATTTGTCGGGAACCAAATACAATGAGAACGACGATGTCGTTGTCATTTTTCAACAGCTGAGGAAAGGTGCAGTAAGGAAATATGTCCAGGCGGAAATTAATTTCAGTATTAAAAGTGAATTTATTTGCTTTTAAAGTTTTCTGGTGCATTAATACTTCATAAAATTAATTTTCTTTCCTACTTCTTTATCTCAGACAAATGTCAAACTCAAATGTCGCATGCGACAACGACAAAATTCGGTTTTTGACCAAACTTTTGTCGCCGACTTTGTCGTGTCGTCACATTTGC
>QYTT01085596.1:10420-34080 GCA_006980735.1 Dasypogon diadema | reverse complement strand
AATCCTATTAGCTGACTGAAAAAGAGGGAGTTAAGGATGGATTTTTGCTCAAACATAGAAAGCATCTCAGAAGGTGATAACTAAAGTAACCAAAGATCCGGTCTCCAAAGTTGCACCTGTTCGAGATACGAAGGGAAAAGCTGGAGGCATTGAAGAAGATGAATAGGGTTCTAATGGCGGTATATTTTCCAGCTATATTTGGAGGGATCATCGAGATTAGACCAGGATGCGACGGAAAGGTTGGTGTTTTTGGAGGGAGTGAAGAGGACCATATGGAGGTTCGGGCCCTTCAAATCTGATGGCTTGGGTGGGTTATTCCCCGTTATACTGCTAGTGGGACACAGAGCCCATTACACCGTGGATTCGAGGAATATTTATCACCTACTTTACGACACAGCATACCCCGGTTAAATGGAGGAAAGCTAAGGTGATATTTCTAACGAAGCCAGTAAAATGCATCAAGCCGGTCGGTTCAACATCCTTTCTATTGAAGGTAATGGAGAGGGTGCTACCTGGAGTACACTACGGTGAAGGAGTGTCCCTTAAATGTAAACCAGCAAATCAAGTTGGGGAATCAACACAATTTGGGCTTCACCAACTGATGAGAGTGGCAGAGGAGGAACTGAATATAGGAGGCACTATTTTGACGACTCTGATGGACATTTTCACAATTCCATATAGGAATTGGCGAAATAGAGAGCGGATATGGAATTTTCGCCAATGAAGGAGGCAAGGGGAAAGATCTAACCGAAAAAAGGATGAGGATACTAGAGGATGATACCAACATTGTGCCGGGAGGATACTGACACGGCGGAACAAATTGTATGCGAATGTCCGTCCTAGGAAAGCAAGAGGATTGCTGTCGCAGGCTGCTCCATGGGTGGCATGGGACAATTAACCTACAAAGTAATGCTCAAAGTAACAAAACAAGTCAAGGTCAGGGAACTGCTTAGGAACACTCTGGTCTACGCAGACCAATTAAGACAAATTTTAACAGAGGGATGGAAAAGGACCTGAAGGAAGAGATCTTTATCAATATCCCTCGATAGACTTTACAATGGTAATATAAAATAGTGCTTTGCTTCGTACTGTAGGGCTTTATTGGGGTCGGAAAAAGCCATCCGGATTTTGGCCGTTAAGATTTTCGAATAATTTTCTCTTCTCACTTTGAGAGTTGAGGCTGTTATTTTTGGTATGTGTACTGAATTGTATGTCCAATAGTCAAATTTGTACTGGTAAAGTGATGAAAAAATTTCACATTATCGGTACTCTAAGGCTGAATTACACCTGCGTGGTAGCAGCGCATTTTTCGTGTTATTTAAATGGACAAATCGTGTCAGCACTGCTATTGCAATAAATATCCCATCTTTGTAATCGCGTCTTTATGTGACCTATTTTCCGCTCCGGAGAGGTAACCGTCGATTGCACTTGATGCCTATTTACAATACATCTTATTTTCTCCCCAATTTTCGCGCTCTAATAAACGACCTTACTTGAACTTCCTCCAATTGTATTTTATCGTTGCAGTCTAAATTACTGTAGCCATCTATTTTGTCTTAAAAATCAATAAACAATTTATCGCTTTATATTTATTATAGAGATTGCCCAAAAATAGTTGTCTAGCCAAGGAGGACATCACAAATTTTAACTCCTGATATCGTTGAAGTATAAAATGAAAATATATTTTTCCAATTATTTCCATCTTTCCGCTTTAAGACAAAGCCAAAGACAAAAGATGGGTTGGAACGTAGTAACCTACTTTTCATCAGGACAGCCTACACCTACCTTTGTATCCTGATATGAGTATAAAAGGTGAGAAAAAACATTAAATTCCTGAGAGTGATAAATTAATTTTCTTTAGCTTTGGGGCGCGCCTAACAGCTTCATCTATAACTTTCCCTTTCGAGATATCCTTGAACTGTTGTTGTTATTGTCGTATAAATCCTGAATATAACCTTCGATGGTATGTACATAAACACACAACGAATTCGGGCTATGAGCGAAGAGGAAGCTACGAGAGATTCAATCGATTTCACTTGATATGTCATCTGCACACAGCATAGAAGCATTTCGTCTGATTTAGTCAACAATGAGTACGTATCCCTCCCGCCTGTGACGCCAGCCAGGCAAACGGACTCCGGAATAGGTTTCCCTTTTTCATCGGGATCTGAGAAATTTTTACACTCGCTATTCGCTAAAGTACTATTGAGCATTCCTGCGTTCGTATCCGCACCAGAAATGTCTTCATATATTCCGTAGAGATAGAACATAGAGAGAATATCTTAGCAACGGATACAACCATGAATTGAGGACTACGACAAGAAATCGATAGGATAAATATTCGTCTAATGATGACCTCATTGGGTTTCATGATGGCAGTTGATTATTAAAGGCGAAAGGGTTGTTCAAGAGGGCTGCAATGAACTGACACAAATAGCCATGTTTTTACATATCTAGTAACCAATTTATTTATCTACACAATGATTTCTCTTAATGAAATGAAATGAAAGCAGAAAGTAACCACTTCAACAGCATTCATCCAAATTTTAACAAAATTGTAACGCGTCAAATGTTTTGCTTTGTCTTACGAATTTTACGTGCTTCAAACGGCTCCATAAAGGCAATGTATGTAAAAACAAAGCATGTTAAGTATAAATTCAAGTTTGCATTTGTAATTAATTGAAAATAGAGTAATCGAACGGAAAGGCTACAATATCAACGATTCATATGTAATGCATCCAAGTTTAAATTTTAAAAATTGCGCATATCACTTCGATTGCCTCATTACTGAAAATTTGAAGTCTCAAGGCCCAGCGTACTCGAAGGATATTTTTCATGTACCCTCAAACACTAGTGTGAATTTATCTTAAAGCCTATGGCTTTCAAGTACTTCAAGTCCTTTCGACATCACTAAACCATTACAAAAGTGGCTTTCCGTGCTTTATATTACGATTGGAGTTTTCAGAATATTATTAAAAGGCCTTCTACTAAGGTTCAGATTACCAGTACACCGTACATCTCCTTGGACTTAATATAAACAGTACTCACCGATAGAATTTCTGTTGTTTGTATTCCGATTTAACGTTTTGTATTCTATGCGTTTTCTAAAACTTTCGGGTCCTTCCACCGCTAGCGCCATTGCGGTATTCATTCGGAAAATATGTTTAAGCCATTTTACAAGATTTATTAAATTTTAGTGCACTAAAGAACCCATGGTTCATTCTGCGTCTGCATTCATGGATATTGCCAAAGGCTTCAAGTTCTATCATATTTTCTTCTATTAAAACCCATTCTCCCTAGCCAAAATTCACCACATATCTACTTGGTTAGATTAGAATGGTGACTACCCAGAATCCATAGAGCCGAACTCACTTAGACCTGGAAAATGGTCCGTTGTTCTCCAACATAACATGGAACCTTACCTGAAAGGATTCCTATAGAGCTCTAGGAGGGTGTCTAGAACTAGACACAAGAGTTAACGTATATTACCAGTTCATCGAACTCATTGTCTACTACTTCTACCAATGAGCCGAAGAAATGTTTGTCTAGTGTCTGGCCAGGCAGAGGCATTCCAAGAGAAGGTTCTGAATACCCTTAACCTTCTCTTTGTTCATACAGTTTCTACAGAAATCGTTGAAAGTAGTAGTAATAGAAGTGCTCTGCATGCCTACCAAAGTAGTATTCTGTCGCGATGACCGCGACGTTATATATATCTCTACGGATTCTCCTAAGAAACAGAGCTTTCTCCCGGGCCAAATTTTCGACGACAGCTACCTTGGGGTTTCGCAAGTAGTTAGCCTCATCTATCTATCGTTAGTTAATATAACAGCCTGTCGATCGATAGAGAAATACCTATACTTGATTTACTATACTATATACCACTGTGATCCAGGACCCAGCAAAGGGAGACCTTGAAATAGTCCCCCAAGGCCAAGCACATTACGTGGCTTATCTGGTGCCGCCATTAGCAACATAGTAGCATTGTTAATTGCATAGATCTCTGTTTGAAATATGCTACCGTAATCAGATAAGCGGTAGAAATCCTAAATATTTTGGTAGTCCAAAGAAATGCCAACCCTCAGGATCCAGTTTCGAACCATCGGTGTAGACACGTGTGCCTGACCGAGTTATCCGACCTATATCCCACCGTTGCAAATTATGAAAATTAAAATACTACATAAAGATATCTTTACGGTATCCCAAAAAGTAGCAAATTCATTATAATTATATCAACAGGGCAACATAAGCTGCAACTCCCTCACAATAAGAAATTCTCGAAACTTAGATTAAATTCTGACCTGGTATTTCCTTTTCTTTATTCCTCTCATACACGTGTCAGAACTTACGTATGATAACTTGATTATTTGTCCACGACACTGTGAATTGTAATCCATTTTTCTTATCCTCGAAAAATATGTGGATGCTTCAAAGGATTGAAGGAATATTGATTACATTTTCTACCGTGCCAGTATCTGTTAACATTATTGATAAAATCACAAGTCGCGTCCTCGATTTTATTACCACCCACTTTTACGACTTAATCTTTCATAACTGCTTGCACCGATCATAAAATTCGATAGGTTTTCTGATATCAATGAAAAAAAACAAGCTATACTTTTTGCCATGTTTTTATAGCTGAATATGTATCAGGGCTGTCTGTCCTTAAATCCATAATCTAACCATCGCATATGTCCCCCTCTCACCAGATGTAGTACAATTTTCAAAAGATTCTCCAGACAAACAAATTTTGTGTTTCCTTTTATTAATGGTCCATTCAATACAGGCAATATCCGCTGAAACTACAATTAAAATGTATATGCAAATGTTCCTTACAAAGTGTAATATCATACATTGCTTCAAAAGTTCCGCAATTTACAAAAGCATTTAAAACGAAAGATGTTGATGTCCAATTGTCCTTAAAAATATTTCCAATAACGCCCTCGATGACATCATGCATGACGAACCAACAATCCTCTCTGCTGCTGGAGTGATGATGATGCTCTTCTGCGTGTTCAGATTTCGTATTATGTATTCTTTACCACCTCGAGTAGGATGAGAACTGAAAGGTCCTGGGTCCTGGGCTTCAAGGGAATTATTGAGCAGTTACCCCTTATATTCCACATTCCACAGGTCGTCCTCTAAATAATGCTATAGTAACCACCTCCAGATTGTATCCTATTTCTTTGTGTAGTTACTACATACCCGCGTATATCGATTCCCACGGCACTGCTACTCATTTTCACCAAAGTAAGATTTTCGTTATGTTACGCTACAACTTGGAGTGGTTTGAGGGGAACATGTCCCTGACTCCTGTTTTCAAGGAATATGATGCTCAACTACAAAAGCTCTTGAGGGTTGTGAATAACTTTCGTAGTAAACACTCTTTAAAAAGCAATAAATTTCTTTATTACGAATATAAAATGAAACACTGCGTAGGTGAGAATGCATTTTATATTCAAACGTGAACATTATAGTGAAATGAAAATGTAGTTTAGCTTAATTGTAAGACTGCTGTGGAACTACTTAAAGTGATTTCGTTGGTGAATGTGAGAGAGAACTGAGTTTGCCTGGACTAGAAACTGAACAGAAATTTCCAACATAGGAGGAAATTCGAATTATATGTTTACGGGTGCAACCTTGGCTTGGAGAAACATAACTTGGGAAATTTTGTTTAGCAGTATTTATTATATTTTATATGCTAGTTACCCATTTAATTCACATTTTAGTAAACCAACAGCAGTTTTTACAAAATATATTATTAATTCATTTAATAAATTACAGCGACAGTAGATAATTTTTTTTTTTTGAGGGTGTGGGATACTAGGAATTTCGGAACGAGGCCACTGCTAGGCCTATTGTTCTTCCACCCATTACTACCCATGGGTAGTCGCTATTGAATGGGATAGATCCATTCATTGACCCAGCCACCCGGTCGACTTAGTGAAAGCCAGAATACGCTCCCAGCCCTTTTCGCCTGCTTAGTGCAATTCAGCAAGGAAGTAGCTTCCCAGGTGCCTGAGTCTTTTCCCCGCGAAAGACGGGCAGTGGCACAAAAAGTGTGTCACAGTTTCCGTTTCGTCCCCGCAGCCCCTACAGTAGGCATCGCTAGAGCGGCCTATTCTGTGTTGATGCGCTTTAAGGAATCCACGTCCTGTCAGAATTGAAACCAGCAGCCTCAGTGATGGTTTATTTAACCAGAGAAGCTTGGACGTTGAGCTAGCATTAGCTGGGCCCCACAGTTCCTTGGTTGTACTGTCGACCGGGGTCACGTCCCATAGCCGGTGGTGTTGGTTGTTTGCCCAGTTTGCAATACGCCCTAGTAGATATCTGGTCGACATCCCTGTAGGGGAGGTTTGAGAGCCGAGAGCGGCCCCCTCCCTCGCTAGCTCGTCTGCTATCTCATTACCAATAATTTACTATTGGAAAAAGTTAACATATACATATTAGGTAGAAATGATCAGCAGAAGAAAATTTCAATTAACGCCATTTTCAATTTAACCTTTTTGTGGTAATGCGAATCTCTGTCAGAGATGATCGTTATTTCTCCGCGACTCGTGGAACTTTATAACCTTTTTGAAAATTAGAAAAACGAACAGGATGGATTGTGCCAACCGCAAGAGACAGAAAGACAGTTTTCCATAACATTGTGGGCGAACTCCTAATTTAAATGAGTCTGCTACATCCTGCGATTGAACTGAAATGGGCCAAGTACAGAGCCTTAGGAAACATCAGACAAATTACTGGAAACTGAAGACACAAAACCTTTTAATTTATCTTGTTGAACCCACTATATATAAATTTAATAATCATCGGTTTCGTTGGATAACTTTTAGAGGAATTAATGGTAATTTAGGCTAACGCACATAATTATTTACCTTCAGGAGACCACTCTCTAACTATGATTCTTAAAATATCCAGATTGCTACTGTATGACAAAACTGTTACCTTTAAGATATGTTTAAAACGGATCACACATCGCTGTTTCTCAAGTTCCTTAGACAAATAGTACAGAACGGTTTTAGACCGGAAATGGGAAACCACGCTAGGGGAAGCAATTTCGGGTTCGGGAGGGATGATGGCACGTTTCCATGTAATAGAAAATGTTGTTGTCATCACACATATATTGTATTCACTCGGAATTATATGCAGAATGTCTGGTAGGATAATTTTAACAAATTTCGGTGGTATATTATTAGAACCAGCTACATCAGATTCCATACCATCAGTTGAGCAACCATCATTTGAGGTATGTGAAATTACATGGGACTGTGCTCTACTGAAAATGTGCTGACGATACCTTGTTCCGAGTCGTATTTAGTACCTGCTACTAATATACTAATCTACGATATACGCTCTTTGTAAATTATGTGATTTCAGGTATATGTTACGATATACCAGCGCGGCATTGCACCGTTATAATAAGTTGGGTTTTGTTGTCACCCTTTTGTCAGTATATTCACAATTAAATCCCCGCATATAATAAGTCTGGATCATACAGTCTTTAATTCGGAAATAATAGTCGAGGAAAAGAAATTTGGAGGGCAGTAAAAACACATTAACAAGCACGATGAAATCGATACCAGATACTTTAGGAAACGTAGCAACTTTAGATTTGAAATAAACCCTGACTTAATCTGCAATGGCTCCGCCCGCTCTCCCGATACAATCTCAACGATTCAATATGAATCCATGTAACGATTCAGGTACAATGGTGATATATCCCTAGGGTTCTTGTTTCCATTTTTGACTTTTGCTCTAAAGGCAGTATAGTATAGCGGGAAATGTAATGTCTTCTAGTTTCAAAATGTTGGTCAATATTTATTTTGGCGTTATATTAGTAGTATAGAAAATTCCTGTAAAGATAGTCCGAGCAGAAATTTGTTAGGCCATGCCCTAACACCATCAGAACCAGATCAGGCTGCATAACGGTATGCCATATTAGGAAATTCCTATGAGACCCTTATCAGTTCCTAATATGAAATGCCCTATTGGGATTTTTCCAACCTGGCCTCGATTTGGTGCTCTTGTTCTACCCGTTGATAATGCGTGCCTCATCTTGTTTAATAGAATAATAGAAATCGGGCAATCCAGACCTGTGACAGATCCTAGCACTAACTTATTTCTGCTCGAGAGCATAATTAAATCGCTGGAGGTAACGTATCTTATTCAGCTCACTCCGAAGAACGTTATGCTGAAGATCATCGTAGCACTCTCGGATTGTACCAATATCAGTATTGAAAACAGTCAACTAAGATTTTAAAATTTAAAATAAGCCTTTTCGGAGGTATTTCATAAAATGAAAATAAATTTGGAATCTGCTCTAATTATATTGATTTATTATTTTAATACACCTTCACACTGCTTGGGAGTGACTACGCTTCCCATCACCTATGTTTTCCAGTACTTTACCCGCTATAACTTCTGTAATTTTATTTTCGCGGGAATTTCGCGTCAATTTCACATTCTCAGGGAAATTTATTTGCTAAATTTTTCACTGTAGATACCATCACTGTCACAGTGCACAGTGGTAAAGCGAATGCTTCTTGCTTATGCTACTCGGCCGATGTATAAAGAGGGAGAAGGTTTCTTTCAGTGTTTAGTGAGCCGCCAAATTTGTCGTACCGTTTGGTGTGGAAGTTCGTTAGCTTTGGTATTGCTCCGTTCTGAAGATATCTTTCTTTAATTTTATCAGTGCAGCAGAGTTTAATTTCCGTTTAATTCATTTGTGTCTTTTTAGTTAAACCAGTGATTTTGTGACAACGTTAAGCAAGAACATAAAACAAATAACCGAAAATGGGTTTCGCAACTTCAACGGTCAAATATATTTTGTTCGTTTTTAATTTACTATGCGCGGTAAGTTTCCCTTTCGCAGTATACACTATGAATCACAATAAGCTTTCTTGGAAACAAGAGATTCGTTGTTGAATAACTTAAGGGAAATTGGGAACAGGAACTTTGTGCAGAAAACATTTCCTCCCATCCAAATCTAAACAAAACATTTGTGGATATAACTCCGAAAATAGAATATTAAATTTTTATAGATTTTTCATAGTTGTGTACGTCAATACATTTTACATGTGGTGAAGAATTTGTGAAAATTTGTTTTTAAATACTGGCAAGCGATTCAGTCAGTCAAGTCCACACTATACGCTATACCATAGCGTCGCAGCGATATCTAGATACATCTGTGTGAAACCAGTTAGCACACGTATACTTTCCGCTCAAGTAAGAGGAAGGAACTCGAGATTTTTAGTCTGGCTGCTAGGAACTGATTCCACTTAACTTCTCCCTTCATCGATCACTAAAAATATATCGTGATCTCAGGCGAGTGCAGTTGTGTTCGTTTACCATGGATCACTGAAAAAAAATGAAACCTGTTGATGGAGTACAACATCCAAAATGTATGCGTTATCCCCTTTCTGGCTTAATGTTTACGACATCTGATACTTTCTTTTACAATGTTGTGAATGTTTGGTTGCTTGCCTTGCAGCCCAAATTAATCATCAGCGATTTCATTGTTTTGATCGTAAATTCGATCGACAAACGGCACGTACAGCGCACTGTGAATAATATAATTTTAATGCAACGCATGCCAGTCGATATTGCTACAATATTGGAAGCTAGCTAGGAGATGGCTTTATTAGTATGGCTATGATCTGTGTGACACTCCCCGTCCGATCAGCAGAGCCATTATTTCTTGGTTACGTAATTTTCTAGAGTCTCAGTGTTAGTATTAATAGGTATAATTCCAGTTTGAGTCATTCGCGAGATTCTGGGTTTTTTTACCACCAACTTGCTTATAATTGGTGGGAGGGAGCTTATTCCCACAGCCTGAGGGTCAATGTAAATCTCTCGATCTCTCTATGATTCTTGTTTATCATATTAAAGTTACCAATGACCACATTTCTTTCGAACACGAAATTTTACAGGTCCTATTACCCTCAACCAGTCTTATACTTGAATGCGAAACATTTTCAAGCATTCAAGTTCAATTGTTATTGGAAATTTAACTACGGTACAAATTTAGTAGTGTTTAAATTTTATATGTATTTACTGGACTTGACATAAAAATGCAGGGCAAGGTTAATTTCAAACTATGAAATTACTTGGCGTTTATCAATAAAATTTACTCAACCATTGATACTTAAATTGTAACCGCAATCCCTTACGGGATTCTCTAGAATTGCGAACCTGTTCCTTTGATAACTTTACTGTTAATATACCAAACCCTTCATTAACACGGTAGATTGATTCCGCAAAAGTACTATGCAAATAGAAATTCCAGACCCTTTTGAGAACATGTTCAAGGGAACAAAATTCTGATTCTTATAATTTTTAGAACAAATTTTTTGTTCATTTGTTCGGGCGTATTAAATCCAACCTTCTTCAACCGTGTGAAGCCGAAATCATACGAACCGAGTACCGAGGGTTTAGAGTATAATAAACCACTCGATTTTTAATTTCTTTAAAATATCACATATTCTCGTTATGATTATCTATAAATTGTTGCCGCCGACTTGAAAGCCTTTCAATGCCTCACCTATAAGATTACTGGTTTTTTCTAACAAAAAATGTGGATAGTCACGTACAAAGGTCATTCTTGTATCAGATCCTGTTCCCGTAGATAGCTATTGAGTGCTCGAAATAGGTGGAAATTCGGTGATCCTAAGAATAGGATAGGAGCCAACTCCTTTAATTTCTGTTTTTGTTTTTAATTTCTATTAAATGCCAAAAAGCAATGTGAGACCTTACACCTTCAGAAGAAGGACGATCCTGTAGGTATTGAATACTAAAGTAAGTTTTTCTCACAATGCATGAATGCATGACGAGGACGTTTGAGATAATTAGAATACACATCGATTATGAATGTTTGGGTAGTTAGAACCGCTCAGCAACGAATACCGTTTCCCCGTCATTAATTTCCCCACCCTCTTATGAACCACCACCAGCAAAAAGTGAATTTTGAAAATCGGTCTATATTTACCGGAGATATTCAATTTTGAATGTAAAATTAATGGGAATTTTTATAATATTTTACAGCCTTGGTACATATAATGACGTCATAATTGAAACTTGCCTTGCCAGCGGGATCCCCTTTGCGTCGTAACTAATTTTCCATCCCCTTCACATACCCAACAAAAAAAGAATTTTGAAAATCGGTCTATATTTACCCGAGATATTCAATTTTCTATATAAAGTAATTGAGATTGTCAATTATGCCGTGTGATAAGCAGCATTATCGTGATAAAAACTGTTTAGTAAACATTAAAGTATCAAATTAAAAAAAAATTTAATGGAGAAAACCATTTTTCGTACACAATTTAAATTTTCGTTCAAAATTTTAGCTCGATTTTTCGCTTTCGAATTTGTTCTTTAATTTTTGACAAGAAATATTATATGTGTAAATAGCTTTTGCGTACGACTCCGCTCGCGAAGTCCTGGAATCGTTCTTGTTCAATAGCGTACGTTTTTTATTCGTGCACCATGTATATATATATCAAATAAGTAAATAAGGTAGGACCGTATATAAAAACCTCCAACTTATTTATTTATTCTTTTTTTAGATTTCTTTCTGGCTAAAATAGTTTTGTTAAATATTGTTATTAACTATAAAATTTGAGGATTTTGTGCTTGAGGACTATGAGTTTGGGGATTGCAAATTCGGGGATTTTGATGTGGAGATTTTGTTTTTGAGCACTGAGTTAGAGACCTTAAACACTGCGTTTGCAGTCCATGTGGATTGTCAGATGCTCATTCATACTACAAAATTTCTCAATAATATCCTAATAAACTTCTTTCAAGATACAAAACTTTAGCATCCCCTAAAAGTGATTATCTCTGGCTTTTGCGTCATAGTGCTCCACGGATTAACTATTGGAATGGCAAAGAAATAGCACTATAGTGCAAAAATAAATCCCAATCATACCAATAGTTAAAAGTTCTTCTCTTTTTGACATTTTGGAATTTCCGTTATCAGGCTTATGGAATTGATATACTGAAATTTTTTACTAAAATCAGAAGAAGCAAATATAACTTAATGTGACACAAACATGCAGATATTTTGGATATCTAGTTACTAAAACTCTTGGAACTACAATCTACAAGGCATGAACAAGTTTCAAAAATATTAGCGCTTATGGAAGGATGCTTTAAATTTCATATACATCCATCTTAATCCTTACAATCCATTCATACAGAAAACTATTCTTCTTAAGTATTAAGTTGAACAGAAAGTCCTATCCATAAATTGCTTTTGAAATTTGAAAACTTTTAAGTGTTTTTTTACAAACGTAAATAGCCCGAAGTGGAAGTTATATTTTGTTAATATCCTTGTAGACATTCTGGTATTTATATTTTGGGCGAGTTCCAGTTAGGATATTCTGTACATCAGGTAACAGAAAATTTACACAAAGCCTCACGCCTGTGGCGAACTTCCAATCAAAACCAATCTTGCTCCGGCAGAATTATGGCCATTACTGACAAAGTGACAATACCCGCAGAATTAACTCGGAAATAAATCTATTGCAAACTATGGAAAAGTATGCATAAGACTTTTGAGTATGACGTGGCTTTGCATTGAAATACCAAAGATAGTTATTTCGGAAAGTAATTGTTAAGAATTCGGCAGATCGTATATGCTTTATAATTTATTTAAAGTAAAAAGTGTATCCGCCAAGCCTTAGTAGAAAAAATGATGAAGGAATCATCAGAATAGGCTGTGATTTGAAAAATTACCAGGTTTCTATGTCTACATGTGTAAATTATGTATAAAATGTAACAAAATATTCGTAGACCCTCGTTGAATAGACATCGTACAATAAACAACGCCAATTATCATGTTTTTAAAGGCTTATTTGATTTTTAGAGCCGAAACAAGGCCTTATGGACACTCATCCTTTAAATTGTTTACGTAGAAAATTTCTTTTCAATCGCAGCACAATCAATCTTTCTAATATCTACGAATTTTATCGATTAGATGTAGAAAATTACGTTACATAAAATCGTGCATCACACTAAACTAAAACTAATTACGATATCAAGGGACAATCATATTGGAAAATAAACTGTGATAAGACAAAACACGTAACGCTGATATCAGCAAATGCGCCATTGATATTAAAAGCAAATAAAATATCTTCGCAAAATGCTGATGGATATAAAGAGAAAAACTGTTTGGAAATGCAACTGTTTATTTAATGTATGACTAACGAAATGGCAAGTCTGCCTTGAAAGATAGAATGACAAACTTGCAATAGTTTATTTATGACAAAATGGATGTAGATTACGAAAATATAGACTTCTCTAGTAGTCATGCAGAATATAATAAATTTCTTAAGGGTAACTAACTCGTGGAATGGATCACCCTGACCCTACAAAAATATCTAATTAAAATCTATTATGCGATTAATATAAGGCCTGTAGATGGGGACAAAATCGTCTGATGTTAAATATGTTTTGCATCACTGCAAAAGATGTTAATATTTTTGAAATTACATAAACTTCAAAAGGCTTGAACTCAGCCTAATAAAGCGTGATAAGGTTTGCTACTTTCAAACCAAATACTTGAGAATAATATTTCAAAACAGCATTAATGACGCGCCTCTTGTCGTAGGTCCAAAAATGAAGTAAGTCACGATATCTTTTAAATCTATCTGTATTAATATTTTAGATAAATGTATTGTTTCATGGTTCAATGACTTGTATAAGAGATAAGTAATGTGTATTCAAAGTAAGTTTACAACTATAGGAACCTGCTTTTCTAAAGAATTCAGACGCATTTGCTCATTGAATCCTCTCCTGCGAAATTTGATGCTTTATTACGATAATAAATTGCAGACACCACCTGGATTAATCATCCCTGCTCAAAGTTTACAAATTTCTCTATAAAATGGAAAGTCTAATCGTGAAATCTCAGAGATAAGATATGGAATGAACTTTTGCAATTATGAGTAAACAAATTGACTAACGTTGTTATTTATAAAACTGATACGAAATAACTCGAAGTATTAATTAAATAAGGAAGGTAATGACACAGTGCAAATGCAAAGGAAGGTAATGACAGTGCAAATGCTGCCAGTATTTCTAAAAAGCAACACTTTTTACTGATGAAAAATGTTGAAAAACTCTCTAATTTCATTACAACTCTTTAGATTTTTGATCGAATCGAGTCATTTACTCCATTTACATTTAATTATGATAAAATTTCAAATGTTACTCGTATTTTGTCATTGAAAATGGCAATTGAACTTAAAGCGTAATTTCATAAACTCCATTTTGCTTACAAGCTTCAGACACTTGTTCAAATATGCAAATATGTACATTGCAAACAAGTATTGCTGTAAGCATTTTCTAAAAACTCCTTGCAAACATAAGCGGATTGCAGGCTGTTTCATGTTGATTGGGTGAAAATTTTATTAAATTTCTGAGAGCTTTATATTATATCAGTCTTGAATACACAAGATTCAAATAATCTTTGAGGAGAAAGCATAAAATATGCCAAGTGTGCTGTGCGTTTGCGTTTGCGTTCCGACTTTTAAGATTTTGTACCGTCTTTGAATGTGGGCTTTTAAGTTAACGAGACAATGACTTAATTTTCGTTCGTCTTAACTAGAGATGACGTAAGTTTCGTAACACATATTCACAAAGATACATTGTTTGATGTTTCCTGCTCCCAATGTTGTGTGTATTTTTTTTTAGTACAATTTGAAATAAAACACAGAGAAATTGGCATTGACTTTGGCGTCGTATTCACTTCATGTGTTATTTATATTAATTCAGTAAAGCCTTTGCTCTCTGCACTGAGAGGAATGAATTTACACATTCAAAGATGATTCTACTGTTTGTATCTTTAGCAGTTGTTTCTAATTTGGTTAAATAAAGTATCAAGGTCTCTGTGGTAAATTCTCTATTGGGGTTTCTTCTCGCAGATGATCATAATTCCCCTATAAACACATCTCTGAAAAGCGGCATTTAAAAATTTGATTTATATCAACAGCATCTGAAAGTGCTATGAACACTTAGCATCTGTTTCACTTTATAACTTCGGACAGCTTGCGATGCAAGTAAATATCATAAGATTGACCTTGTCCATTCAACGAGTTTTGCTGGAAGTGGTGATTCATATTAAGCGTTATTCACTATTACCGATGTACCTAAACTTTCATTAGACCTATTATCTTAAGTGTGATATTTTTCACGTTTGAATACAATCAATGGAATGAACTCTTCACAGTAACACTTTTTTCACTAGTTTTCTCAAAAAAAGTATTAATTAATTCTGGGACAGTACCTACTTATTAAAAGCTTTCTGAAGAGAGTGGCTGAATTTGTTCGCTATGTATGTATTATTATTAAGTGGTAACATATACCAAATTCGAATAATTTGAGCAAAGGAAGAACGTCGTAGTACACCACAAAATATACTCAGCTTCAAGCTAATGAGGTCCCAACAATTCATATGAGAATTGATCATAATGCTCTGCGCTACACGGGGTATAGTAGAATAGTTAAGTACTAAGGCCTGCGATTTTATGGGATTTAATATCAGCTGTTTCTCCGATTGCCTCCACTTTATCAAGGTGTCCTGTGTTCATTAAGCTAGCTAATGAAGGCCTCCAAGAGACTTAAAGAATCATAAAGCATAAAAACTTTCGGGAGAGTATTACGTGTTAAAATGCATTTGTTCCGAGGGAACTTTTAAATAGGGGTCACCGGTGACCCCGATGGCATCCAAGGTGTTAATTACCATGAATACCACAAGGAGGAAAATTAAGGCAGTGGACATTCATCATTCCTTCCTTACAAAAATCTTACATGATCAAAGAACCACATAGAATCTTCCTAACTAACTGAAACCGCAGTTTCCGAATGTAATACTGGAACAAATTTCCAAACACAATCCAGAATTGCTTCCGTAACTTTTATCATACCTCCATAATTTATATTGTTCTAGTCGCATGGGTTTCGATGCGTTCCTAATAATACACCGAAAGCACGAAATATAAGAACCTCATTGTAATCTCAGGAAGTGTGATGGAACTTCGTTATCGTTAAAGTGAATGCATGCATGTATGTATTTAAGTGTGAATACTTATATGAAAAGTTATCAACTCAATTGTTCCGAATTCAACTACATTCACTCCGTTTCTGTAATTCCCCATGGTAAATGAACAAGTGATTACCAAGTCATGCAGTCATTACCTATTTCGAGAAAAAAGCAAACAGCGGGCTTTAAGATAAAATTCAAAAGTATTTAGTTCAGTATGAAAAAGCGCCAAACCGGATGATTCATTTCACGTTGTGTGTGCCTATATAATTTTTTAAGCATTTTAAGTTTTTATTGGCACCTTTATGGTAATTAAAAATTTTCAACGTTGATTAAAAGTCGTGGAGTTGCAAATACACGTTGGAAATCCTAAAAACAAACTAAATAAATAATGACTACCGCTTGTTCCGCGATGATTTTTAAATCGAATACTAGAAATATATGCGGTTCTTACCACAAATATCATGATATAACCTCATTCTATTGAACTTGAATTGTATGATAAATAAAGTACTGAAAGATATTATTCTGGGTTAGTCGAAAAGCTAATTGAAGAAACAAAAAGTTATCCGAGATTCAATCTTACCACAGTGTGTGTAGGTAATTTATGGGGTAACTTTTCATTTTCACATTTCACTTCTCACTGAAACAGAACAGGCACTTAGAAGTTCCATACAAATTTCCTTCCTGGCATTTTGTGACTGGAATTGATCTAATCTTAGAAAGAGGTCATCGTCCAATTTCATTATTCGAGTTATTTTAGATAGCAATTTGTATTGATTGGGAAGGCTTCCCTATCGAATAGGGGTAGGGGTGGTTGTATTAATAAGTGACAAAGATATTTGTAATGTACATGTCCATTCGAAGGATTACTTAAGTTGTACATAATTAGTTATGTTTGTTTGGATTTATATTTTTGTGCTTTAGTTTTTTATATTTAGCAATTTGGTCCCATTTGTGAAATATTTACAAATACAGTTTAATTGAATTTCAATTTAACTTAAATAGAGAAAAAGTTTTAAAATATGGGCACTACTTCTTTTAAAATAATTTAATTCATTAATTTGTACTTGAAAAAGAAGAATATGAAAACAATGTTATTCAATATTATGATCAAATCTGTATTACTGGGTTCCACGAGATGTACCTAGAATATTGATAGAGAAAATAATTTTGAAAATAATGATTCCAGTATTTCAAAGTTACTGTCAGTAATGATAAGATGAAAATTTATATGTTATAAAGTTAATTATGAAGCAAAAAGAGGTTGTCCGGAGAAAAGTTAACAAACGACTTTCTACATCACATTATGTTTCTTATCGTGTGAGGTTTAGATGTAAAAAGCAGTGATATGGTTATCACATCTACAAAAATAAAAAAATTCAAATCCCGTGATGTAATGTGTTTGACTTCTTGAATGTTCAACTCTAGATAAAATATGTAGATAGGCTCGGTAAAATTAAATTTAGTCATGTTCTCCATAAATGTGTATTCAAATAAATAGATAATCCTTAAGATCCAAAATAAATCAATTCAAGCTTCATACATCCTTTTGATTCAGTATAGTAAAAAGAAAAAATAACCAACAAATCTTTGACTGCCATGTATACAAATCATCATTTCTCATTGTAGTTCTGTGCACCAACTACACAACTATTACATTGCCTTAATGAATGTACGGAAACTTCAACCACTCTCATGCTAACACCTGCCGATAATTCCCTGAACAAATGACATTTCTAATTAAGCAACTTAAAGAGAAAAAATTGAAAGAAAGAGGAAATTGCTTCACCCTTAGTAATACTCGATTTTACTTGACACTCCCTGCTGTAATATTGACTTACTCGACTATTTGACGGTAAAGCAAATTCAGATAATATATCAATATTGATCGCATATTAAATTGGACATATATGTTCCAAATGGAGGTTATCACAAATTCGTACCCACCTTCGTAATTTGTTCTGATCAGTATTGCTGAAAGGTACAAATATCTATTTCAGCAAGGGTTGATTTATACAGGACAATATGAAGATATTATTAATTAAGATTTTTTGTCATGGTGTTTTTGTTCTTGCCCATTTGTTACAATACTTAGACAAATTCACACAGTAATTTTTTTTGTTTCCTATGATCTAAAGAGTCCAAAAATTTAAAAATCTTACTTTCTGACCGAACGTTTTTATTATATATTCCAATATTCCCCAAATATCTCTACGTATTCTATAGCAATTCAATGGTGAAGGTATAAAATGCTTAGGCATGCAGACCATTCACGTCTTTGCGTCTGCAATAATTAATGATTGCTTAATTACAAAGCAATACAAGTGCCAAAAGTAATTCTAAGGAAAATTAAACTAATTACTCATACTAAAAAGATATGTAGATTATATGCACATATTTCGATTCGATTATAATTCAAGTGGAATATTATCTTTGACACTAATTAGCACAGAATTACGCAACAATACGTTTCCTTTTTTTTTGGAGAGGGTGTGAGACCACAAGGGCCCCTCGAACTTAGGCCACTTTTAGGCCCGTTGCTCTTCCACCGATGCAGTTCGTCAAGAAAGTAGTGTCCCAGTGTCCCAACAGTCTTAGTGTCGATTTGTTTAATCGGAGAAGCTTAGATGTTGAGCTGGCATTCGGTGGGCCCCAAAGTTCTTTGGTCACTCTAGCAAATGGGGTCACATCCCATATTTGGTAATGTTGGTTGTTCGCCCAGTTTGCAATATGTCCAAGTAGATATTTAATTGACATCCCCGTTGAAGAGGGTTGGGAGTCAGAGGTAGCCCTTTCCCGCGTCAACTCATCGTTGCCCTAATATCGTGTTCTTGCCAGCATTGTTTTTAAAAAAATAAAGAGTCAACTTTAAGCCAAAATATTTATTTGTAATGTTATTAATCCGTGAAATGAATCTCATGATAGACAAGTTCTTATATCCAGTTTATATCCGATATGTTTTTGAATCCGATATTGTTTATTTAAAAATGTTGCCTAAACCCATTGGATCATGGGCTATCAAAGTTACCCCGCTTGCTAATATTCTCCTATTTTACATTTTAATGAATGCTCTATATATAAACTCTATTCCGCGCATTCCTAAAAAAGTGGAGTAAGTTAGATGTGGAGTTATAAACATCCAAGCTTAAGTGACGAATCTTTCTTTCTTCTTGTCTAAAAAGTGGTTAAAAATTTTTAGCCAAGAAAAATATTTTAATTGAGGAGAAATACATAAAAAATATATCAAATAAATAAATCAATAAAGATTTTGGTTTAAAAAACAGCGAGATAACTTTATGAGCAAGCATCTCATGTTCTATATAATATAATAATATTCTAAGACGTTGCTCTTGGAGTTATTAAATTACAATCCCATTCTTAGGAATTGATTTTTTTTCACTTTCAATTTGGAATAAGAATTATTAAGATGAATCAATATTCCAGATAATGATGTATCAAATTGCAGTTCCTCATAAATTCTACAGAGATTGGCACTGAAAATTGAAGCGTTTCTAGAGAATTTGAAAAGGAATTAAAAAAATAAAATTGACTTCTAATTTCTTTTCTAGAGGATTTGAAAAGGAATTAGAAAATTAAAATGGACTTGTAATTCTGGATTAATACCTTCTAAATTTCATTTCATTTCGTTGGCAATCTCAGTTGAATCTATGAGGAAGTGTACTTTTATACATCATTACCTGGAGTGATGATTCATCTAAATCTCTTTCCGCTTTTCGAATTGAAAGAAATTAAATCAGAAATTTTGAATTCCATAGAATGCGAATTAGGTGGGAAATAATTTTGAAAGGAAAAGTAACCTTTACAGCTCTGGAAAAAAAACCAAAATAAAAATATGCACCGCGTCTAATAAAATTAGTAAGTATACCATCTCTTCAAATTGCCGGATTAATTGCTAATATGGAGAAAAGGCATTTTAAATTATATGTTCTTATCGTGTGTCTTTTTCTCTTTTTCCATGATAAATGAATTTTCATGATAATAATAAATCACCTCAGTCACCGGTGGCTTTATATATTATGCAGAAGTATATGTCATTACCAGTAGTATTGGATAAATATATTATTGAAAAAAATGAAAGCTACTGTTAATTTCTAAGTTCTAGACACGCTCCAAATCACGTGGCTTTTGTCACAATTATAGTTATTAATGATGAACTAAATGGATTAATAAATAAAGATTTTGATGTTCAATACAACTCAAAATTATAGGTTTTGTTATGAAAGAAAACATTTCATCTATTGAGTACTGTAAATAATAAAAGAACTGATGTATATTAGTGTATTTTTAAAGTATATAGTACTAGAAACTTAACAAATGCGTTAAAAAACTCATTTTAACATTATAAATGTTAGTTGCAAAGTCTATTCGCCTTGTAGCTGTTGTAATAGTATTTTTCGTGTCCATAAAAAGTAGATAACGCATTATAATAAGAATTGCAGACGGCATGCAAAATATTGTTTCGAAAGAGGAGTCGATTAAGATAATATGAATTCCATTGTTGCATTCGCTGAGTTCATCAAATAAATTGAACCATTCCAAGTATAAAGGCGACAAACTCAAACTCACGGTCACTGGGTCAATAAGTCTGACATTCTGATTCTCAAGTTGAGCAGAACCCCTTTTATTAGGGTAAATTTTCTTTAGGAAGTATGACTGAATTTCTAAAATTGTGCAATTTTCTTCGAGTGTTAATTAAGTTATTTATTATTTCTATGTATTGAAATCGTCGTCAATGGGCTTTGTATCCTAAGAAAACACACCCAGTTATGACACTTTACTTATCACAAATTCTAAAGAAGTAATGAAATTCGTTAGAATTTTTTCGTAATTACACTTTTACGAAAGTTAAACACGAAATGAGTCACAACGTGAAGAAATTGAAAATATTTACTGGAAAAAGTTGAGTGTTATCTGATAAAATCTTATCAGAAGATACACATCAAAGTTTGTCGTGACTCTACTGATTTTTATTAATATAGTTCAAACCATTTCACTTCATGTGAAAGATATCTTTCATGTGTAGATATTTTTGCAACAATTACTTACCGTTTTTTTGCTTCCAGAAAATGTATCTTTTCTTTGTCAGGAAAGTACTTCAAAATAGCTTGTTGGCCTTCTTTAAACATGTTGATTGATTTCTTTCTTAAATTGGCTTTAAATTGAAATAAAAAAAGGTGTGATCTGTAAGATGAGAGGCTAAATTTAGCGAAGCCAAAGTTAAGAACAGTCATCTGTGATTTGTTTGAGTGCCTTAAAATCTTTAACACAATTCCTTAATAATCTCGGAATATGGTTGCAAACATCTTTAATTCTTTTCTTTTTACTATAACTCCGTTGTATCAATTTCAATTGTGTAATTACATCAGGTCAATCCATAAACTCCCACGCATTCGAAGCTAAAATTTTCATACACAAAAAAAAGTTATTTATAATTTCAATCAATTATATATTTTCCTTCATTATTTTTGTGATTTTTTCCCACTGTTGTGGTAATTTTTCGTCTTTTGGGTTGAAAAGTGTAAAAAGTCTCCTTCCGATATTATCTTTTCTTACGAATTGTTTCCCTCTAAGAAATGACTCCAAGCTCCGAAATAAATGAAAGTCGCTTGATGTGATGTCTGGAGAATATGATGGATGAGGCATAATTTTTCAGTCGAACTTTTTCAGTTTCTTTTTGGTAATCCTTGGACAATGCGAGCGGGTATTATCATGATGAAAGAAAATGTTACTCTATTTACTGAATAAGGGTTTTTGAACCAGTTTTTCATGTAATTTAAATGCTTAACGACTATACACATCCACGATGATAGCTTTAGGATCCAACAATTCAAAGTTAAAACCGATTACATTCCACCAAACTGATAAAGAGTATCTTTGCGGGTGCAGTCTACAATGGCGATTGATTCTTGAGTCTTACCTGCATCCATCCATTGCTTTTTGCGCATATACTGTCCATTTCTCAGTACGATCAAAAAAGCAAAGCAACAGATGGGAACAGATGTTCACTTTTTGTTGTAGATATAAAGTCAACAACTGATGCGGTATCGAAATCTCCAAGATTGGGAATCTATCCTGATGAACGTTTCCATATGATTACTTTAGCTTCTCTGCAATCATATCCATCGTTAAGCTTGGCTCTCCTTCCACCACAAGTTTTAAGGCCTTTTCGTCAAATTTGATGGAAGGTCCCGAATGAGGTGCAATTTCTGCTATAGTGCTATCCCTAAATTTTTTGAGCTGTTGTGGGTAAGGAGTATCTAAGAATATATCGCGTAAAAATTAGGAAGAAAGGTTTGTTCTATTTCTGTATATGTATGAATTGCGATTTACAAGTTTACAAGTTCTTTTTCCGCAAGCCAACATTGATTTTAAAGTTGACTTGTAATTTTGTGGTGCAGAATAGCTTACAAGTCAAATTTTCCACTTGTAAAATCAGATTCGTTCACATGTTTAACAAGTTATACAAGAATGTCGCAAGAAAATCGCTTGAAAAACAAGTTCTATTTTATAAACCCCAGATAGTGTATACAAATATAATCCGTGACAGTCTAGATAATTGCTTCATCTTCATTTTCCTGTTCGATCTCCACTTCACATTGTAATTTTTTAATTCATCTGATGATAATCTTTCATACAAGAAGTAGAAGAAGTTCAATGGCCCTGCTGAGAAAACTTTTGACGCAGGTTTCTTGACTAAGACCTGATTCTGTGGTAGAATTTTAGACTGGGGGCTATCCTGTCAAGATTACTCAGTTTTTCGCCACGATCGTTATAGGACTCCTTTGTCCTGTCCGACGTGAAACTTCACGGGATTCGATCATAGTTTAAAGTTGAAAACTGTTTTGTTTTGATCTTCGGCATATTACTTTGTCGTTTCCGTATAAAAATATATATATAATATATATGGTATGAGATATATAATATCTCCAAGTCTTCTGGCGTACATAATGTCCCACCTTTGCTGAATCACTCTTTAAAGCACATTAAGGACTTAAAAAACAAGACATTGAAGAGGTTTTGTATTACTATGAGCGACAATGCCTATGATGACTCCTCTTACTACGTCTGAGTTACGTTACTGAGTTAATGCTATTATAGCCTTTTTTGAAGATCATGAAGCAAACCTTATACGATAATCCGAAACGTTTCTGGAATTTTATCAATCTTAATAATGACTTTGATGGATACTTTTTCTCTTTACATTTCTCCTAGTGAAAGTTCTTATCTCTTTAGTAATTTTTTTGAATCTGCTTCTCAACAGGACACTGTGATGATGGCGGCTGTAATACATACTAATTTTAAGGATCTCATCTTCTTAATGATGCCTCCGCTGACTTCTCCTAAGCTTTCGGACCGCTTTGACGAACCTTCTCTTTCGAGATACATTTCGAACATTTTTGACAGCTTTGCGTGCATCCTCATCCCTTTTTTAAGGTTTTAGTGTTCCCTTTCCTGTTCTCTATTATTTTTATATCTCTTTCTTGTGTGTGTGTCTGAAACCTTTGAAGCTCTCCGGTAAGATCGGAAGAGCGTGAAGGATTCTAAGAGCTGTATTTCGAATTATGAAGTTATCTCTAATTTATGCTGCATA
>QYTT01085596.1:0-10400 GCA_006980735.1 Dasypogon diadema | reverse complement strand
TCCAAGATTGGGAATCTATCCTGATGAACGTTTCTATATGATTACTTTAGCTTCTCTGCAATCATATCCATCGTTAAGCTTGGCTCTCCTCCCACCACAAGTTTTAAGGCCTTTTCGTCAAATTTGATGGAAGGTCCCGAATGAGGTGTAATTTCTGCTATAGTGCTATTCCTAAATTTTTTGAGCTGTTGTGGGTAAGAAGTATCTAAGAATATATCGCGTAAAAATTAGGAAGAAAGGTTTGTTCTATTTCTGTATATGTATGAATTGCGATTTACAAGTTTACAAGTTCTTTTTCCGCAAGCCAACATTGATTTTAAAGTTGACTTGTAATTTTGTGGTGCAGAATAGCTTACAAGTCAAATTTTCCACTTGTAAAATCAGACTTGTTCACCTGTTCAACAAGTTATACAAGGATGTCGCAAGAAAATCGCTTGAAAAACAAGTTCTATTGTATAAACCCCAGATAGTATACAAATATAATCCGTGAAGTCTAGACAATTGCTTCATCTTCATTTTCCTGTTCGATCTCCATTTCACATTGTAATTTTTTAATTCATCTGATGAATTACAATGACTTTGATGGATACTTTTTCTCTTTAAATTTTTCCTAGTGAAAGTTTTTATCTCTTTGGTAAATTCTTTGAATCTGCTTCTCAACAGGCCACTGTGATGATGGCGGCTGTAATACATACTAATTTTAAGGATCTCATCTTCTTAATGATGCCTCCGCTGACTTCTCCTAAGCTTTCGGACCGCTTTGACGAACCTTTTCTTTCGAGATACATTTCGAACATTTTTGACAGCTTTGCGTGCATCCCCATCCCTTTTTTAAGGTTTTAGTGTTCCCTTTTCTGTTCTCTGTTATTTTTATATCTATTTCTTGTGTGTGTGTCTGAAACCTTTGAAGCTCTCCGGTACAATTCCCTTGCACAAGAAGGATTCTAAGAGCTGTATTTCGAATTATGAAGTTATCTCTAATTTATGCTGCATATCTAAGATCTTTGAATTTTTGATCTGCAAGGATACGACTGTGTCTTTCAGGATTTCCTTCATATTTCGTTTGTCCTATATATACTAGCGAACCCAGGCAGTGCTATTTCGTGGTGTTTTATAATTTATTTAGGGTACCGCAAGGCGATCACCTAAGACTTCTGCTCTTTATTATCTTCATAAATAATATCTCTTTGTTCTTGTCCAATTCGAGAGTTATTTATTTTGCTGATGATGCCAAAGTGTTCCATGTTTTCTTATCCGAGCATGGCTGTTTTTTTTTAAATTCTGATCTTGGTGCTTTTTGTACATGATGTGTTTTGACTCAACTGCCATTAAAAATTATTGTTTCCTTTAATTATACTCTCGAAGGATGCTCATTAAATAAAATTGCATTGCCAAACCGAAGGATATAGGTAACTGCCTAAATAATCGCTTTTATTTCGAGGATTATATTAATGGTTGTTTTAATAAGGCGGATTCATAAAACGATGGGCTACAGAATTTAATGATGAGACCTATGCTTGAGTACGCCAGCCAGGTCTGGTCACTATTCTTTGTTGTGTATATTATTCGCATTGTAGCGGTCCAATATCTTAGATTTGTTCTCTGTGATCTCCCCTGAGACAGTTGCTCCCATACAGACAGATTGAACCTTGTTTTGCTGCATAGCCATTGCAACCACTATAGAATTATTTCCACTGCCAAATCCAAAACCAGTTTTAGTACACATTTAATCAAAGAAATGTGAAAGCATACACTTCCTACATATATATACATGTTTATGGCGGGAAAATTAAATGCATAAATATTCAGTTTATGTGGTTCCGGTCTGGGATCATTATAAATATGTATGTATCTGCTTGGTGGTTTTATATCATTTTGAGATCCCATTGATGATAATTTCATCATCAATTGATTTTTTCATGTCTCCACATTTTCGGTCTTAATCAATTGAAGTCGTCAAATTCAATTAAATGATTTTTGTTAGACCAACAGTTTCGATGAAGCTTATGTCACGAAGTGAAAAGGCACGTGTGACCTACAAAACCCAGCCCCATATATTAAATTTGAAAGAGTCGTGCTCTATGCAAGATTACATTTTTATTGAACTTTTTCTGCCTTTTATTCTATAAAATTAGTTATTCTACACGTTCTAGATGCTATGCAGATGTAGAATATTTAATGTTTAAAGTAAGTTCATTAGAATAATAAAGCGAGCTGGAGCAAGAAATTCCTAGAATTCGAAATGTTCCGACGGATGAGGAAAACATAAAATTTTAAAATTGCTGAAATTAGCACGAGAACTTCTTATTTGGTTTTGTTTAAGAGGTTGTACGTATATTTTCCGAATATGTACAGATATAATGAAAATGATTAGGAATTGAAGCATTGCAAAAAAAAAATAATCACTGTAATCTATTAAAATAGCTTGGTTAGGGATGAAGCAAAGCATTACTCACCGAATTTAATCTTTAACCAAGATGAAAACTGAAATATGCTAAAATGCTACCTACTGATTAGAGTGACTTGAATTTATTAGGTTTGCTCATTGATGATCTCTTTGACTTTATGTCATAAAAATTTAATTTTATAATAATTTTATCAAAAATTTCAACTTCTTTGTTAACCTTTGTGATTAGTCATAAGGTTGGCGATTTTGCCGGGGTTTTTTTAAGTTACTCATTACAATCGCAATTGTTAAGCCAACACTTACTTTTTTGATTTTAATTGAATCATTTTTGCGATACGCTCGGTGCGTTCCTAATCGCAATCGTCATTGCTATTTCTTATGAATTATGATAAGGTCTGATGTGGTCAACCAACATTTACGGATAGTTTAACCTTCTACCTTCCATAATTTTTTCTGTGTATATACCTATAAATTTATCTGTTTTATTAGTTTATTCGCTCACATGTGTCACGAAATCATATTCATGCAATAGTAATTTCTCGTCCATTTTTAGAAGTTATTTAATTATCTTGCGGTTCACATGCAAAGTTACATGGAGGACATATACAAATTTCTACAAGTGTAATGATACGTGAGTGCCCTTGTAACCTATTAAAATTTTCGATGTATGCATTATGAGATTGAGTAGATAAATATGCCTTTGAAACGAGACATAAAATTGTAAACAATTTTTGCACGTGAACGAATTTTCAGATTATGTTCAGAAATTATTTTAGCGTAGGCTTCAGAATAACAAATATAATTATTATGCAGCAAAAATTTTTCCCTTGAGGCTTATATTTATGATGGTTTTTTCTAACGTTATTGTTTTAAAACGATCGAAATATATATCTTTCTCACATCGCGACTTTTATCTGCATACTATTTTTTGTCATTTCTAAAGTAAAACTCATGAACCAATCCTCTGATGTGTACAGTACAGTAAGAGAAAGAACAAAGTGAATTGGGATTTATGTTTTCACCTGACAAATGTTACCAGGTATTCCACAAATTTTTAAACTGCTACATCCCAGGGTCTTCACAAATGCAATTCTCATTAGGAGAATAGTCCCAATCACTGTTACGCCTGCAAATCCCCATGCTCGTTGCTGGATTTGAACACATGTTTCAGAGAAGCTAATTTGCGCTTCTAGTAGCTAGGTTGGAGTTCTAAACATATTTGCGCTCTTCTTCTTTCAGTAGTTCAAAATACGTACTAACGGCAAATTTTCCCCTTGATATAAACAAAGTCTCTCTAATGATGTTAAATTTAATCCGAATGCACTTAAGAAAAGTTTCGTATCGAACAGTATTCAGCCTATTTTAATCTCCAACTTAAGCTTAAACGATTTTACAAATGAGGCATACGCCCTTCAAAACTTTTGGCCTTGATCAGCTTTCATTTTTCTTTCTGGAGATGATCGCGTAGTAAAGATCCTGCATGCATGTGTTTCTACACTTTATTTTTTCCCCTCTCAATTTTCTGTCTTTTGGAAACGAGAGATTATCATTCTTGATTCTTGGAAATTATCAACGTCATTTCCTTATACTTTTCGTCCCATTAGTATTCTTTGATTACTGAGCAAACATCTTCGTCAACCATAACAATTATCTGCACAGTTGTTGTCAGTTTATTAAAATCAACAACGGCTTTTCTAACTTTCTCAGGGTTCAATACTAGGTCCTCTTCTTTTCTGCATCTTTATCAATGACGTGCCCCTTTGCATTTGAAGACTAATCTATCCATCCATACGCCGAATGGTGGCTTGTTGCCACATTGTATTTTTGGACATCATTCTACAGCCCAACTCTTAACGTAAACAAATACAATTTGCTATTAGAAGTAAAATAGAATTGAAACATTCTTTCGCTGTACTAAAAATTCTCAAAAATTTCAACCTAAATTATTGTCTCTATCAGAAATTTTGACCATGTCCTAGCACTTAAAATACTGAAATCAATGCCTATGAAAGGCTCAACTGAAGTCAATTGTTAAATCTTCGAAGCTAGGGAATTCCAGAGTTGGAAAGCTTGAATGAGAGAGGACCACTCATCAGTTAAGGTATTAAAGCGCAGAAGCAGTACATTCACGTTTCGTTAAGTGTTGAGCAAAACACAAGAATTGATGAAAGTAAGGTGTTTCTTCAATGTGTGTTATTTTCCCCTATAATTATTATTAAAATAAGACTCAAGTATATGCAATAATATAGTGTTTAGTGAAATTAAAGACCAACTGGGTAGGCTATTTCGAAGTCATTACTCTAGTCTTTTAGTTCTGTTTATTAAATGAATTTGTGCGTAGTGTATGAATATGAATTTATAAATAATGAATATGAATTTATAAATAAATAAATACTTTGTTATTATCATTAAGTATATAACCAAGGACAGAAGAGCGGTAAGGTCAAATATTATCAAATCTTTTGAAGTCGTATACATAAGCCTACTGCAATCTTTAAAACTTATATTAATTTTAATTTTTTCTAAACACATCACGGTTCTGACAAAAAATGTTAAGCTTCTTTAGGTGAAGTGGAGCACGACGAGAGTTCTTACTAGTTCGAAATGAGAAGACCTGAGTAACATAGAGTTATATAACGAAAGCCTTTTTATAACATCATACACTTTGCTTAAAGAAGCAGCAGCCTTATCGCAACAGGTTATTCTATTGTTAAAATGCGTACCTAGATCTTTCCTCTTATTTACGCATTCAACACTAAACAATAACGGTCCGAGGTTTGAACCCTGTGGAAATTCGCAATACTTTATTCATATAGTGAACATAACTTTTCTTGAATGAAAAGCTGGTTATCAAAAATAACAGGGAATGGTGTACACCTCTGCTCTCACTTACAAGATAAAAGTTTGACTCGTCGAATTTTTCAAGGCAGATATATTAGCAATAAAAGCATCTGAAACACTCTTCAGTTTGGTCCAATTCAAAGCCCGTCTTAAGATTAACTAAAAAAAATGTTATATCGTAATAAAAAGTCCTAGAAGTTTAATTCATATAGAGATATTTTATAATTCCTCTCGATCTATCCGTTCAACCTTACTATCGGATTAAAACTGTTCTTACGAAAATAAGCCAGTAATGTATAAGTGTTTTCCCAGGGATTAGCCTTAGACTAACAGTGAATCAGTCAGTCAAGTGTAAACATTCTATTTAATTTCTTGCTTGCTTCTGCTTGATTGACTGATCCAGTGATCAGTGATTCAGTTCAGCATTATACTGAGGGTTGCTTATCTTCTTGACGGGACTTGTGAATTAGTCTTGATTCTGTGCTTAGTCATAAAACCCTGTATGCGGTGGTTTAACGGCTTAGAACAGCAACTTAGTGCACTGCATGACTTTGAATGTCGCAGATATGCTAAAATGATTACGTACGCATATGCAATAAATTTCATACTATAGTACATAGTATATACGATACCAGCTTTCTTATCTATTCCATGTAAATAACACTTATTTCTTACCAGTGTCACATATTTGATTCAGATCAATTTCAATTGGTAACTCCGGGATGATCCTTAGGACGTTATGAGCCAGCCTTAACATTACCTTATAATTGAAAATGCTGGCGTTGATTTTTAATCTCCATTAAGTTCAGTAAAAAAAAAACAGTTTCAGATAATTAATAGTCTTGCTTATGCTAATTATCAAATTATTTTTAAGTTTTTCGTTATGCATTTCCTGTTCGATACTTTATATAACATTTCTAAATTACTTGTCCACTAAGAAATCTATTCTTAAGCACGAAATTCTTTCGTAACGAAGAAATTCCATATTGCAAATCCCACCAAGTGAATAAGCACTCTTAATACAAATTACTGGTCTTTCCTCATTTTCACAGCTTTTGCGCAGCATACTATCTCCACAATAAAAATCTACTTAATTTGGCGTTGTTTGCGGTGGTTTCTTTTGTAATTAAACCTTGGGTATTATGGGTACTAGGAAAATTAGTGAAGCGGAATTTGGCACGAGACGAAATGCAAGCCAAATATCTCAAGAAATTTTATTAAAGGTCTTTGTGCAATTGGAGGTCATATCCAAATTTTCCTGTTCCGGAGAATGAATCTTCGCACGAAACTTGCTCCAGGGGTTACAAAAAAAAAAGTTCTTAGTGAATAAGCTTTCCGACTATGTATTTAACCATTTTGTGAGGTAAAGAAATACGTCATAGCCAAAAGTGTCCGATGTGATGGTGCGGATAGAACTAGAAATCACGTTTAAAAGCTCTCAGACTGAAATCGGTGGTGTGGTATTATGAATTATGTTAGCACCATAGAAACAACAAATACCAGATGGTATGTATCTCAGGTGTAATATATTAATGCCGCCGACGAATTCCACTCTATCGCTTAGCTCAAACGATAAATCTGTTTACGCAAATTTACACTAAACTATTCCTAAGAAATGTTTGTTAGACTTGTTACACATTGTGGTGTGCAACTGTGTGGCTTTTGTATATGCAAATGATATATTCTATGTACCAAACACAGACGTGATGACTCAATTGCTATTTCTGTTGAAGTGGAGGAAAGTCAGATCACATTCAAGTCATTCAAAGCGAATCCTGAGCATTGAGAATCAATGTTTTGTTTTTTAGATTTACTGGTAATACAGATCAAGTTTTTTTTTAAGTTACCTGAATGTAGATATTTACTCACACCTACATTTTTTTTAAGTATGGCGTTAAAAATTTTAGAGTTTTGTCATAACAATTTTTTTTTAATATGATGGCTTTGTGGACACAAATTACGCACTTTTCAAATCTGAAATTAATTAACATAAATCTTTAGGCATTTCTTATTTACACATTTATGTATGTAGGAGTTGTAAAAACTGGTTATTGGGTCTGCTTACACTTATTTATATTTAGTATCATATCGGTTTTTAAGAGTTATTCAGCGCATTCTCAGGATTCATTGGCACACTCCACCCCCTTTATTTACCAAACGCTCTGCACATTATGCGAGATACTTTGGGTAATTTATTTAATAGTGAATACTATAAATTTAAAATATATTCTTCGACCATCAGCTAAAACAGCCAAAGATGCAGAGATGTGAGAAAGCGATTTGAATTCTCGAACCATTTTAACGTTCTTAAACTACAATGAGAAGGCATCCGAATCAGTTAATTATTAATAGGCTTTATTTAAAAGATGTTAGGGTAATTGTCTAGACAAAGGGACCTTCGATGGGAGGAGGGGAGGGAGGTGTAGAGGGGGTGGGAATGACCTCGGACAACAGTAAAAAAGTGTTTGACGGTGGGGGCGCAGGAGGTGAATGTGAAAAATCGAATATTTTTGAATTGAAAACTAACATGAATTTTCGCGAATAAACTTCCCGAGTTCAACAGTCAGGGTAAAGGGCGTGGAATATGGCGGGGAAGAGAAGGGAGGAGGGGGGGGAGGAGGGTGTTAAAATTTTTTTCGAAGATGCGGAAGAAAGTAGTTATCTTTTATGAAGCATCAGCTATCAGGATGAACTCATATGGTCGAAGGGTCTTAAGGAAAAGCAGTAACGTACGTCTTAAAATATTCGGCTCAAATTTCCTCTTGGGTTGAATACTTTCCACTTCCTGTTTTTTTTCAAGAGTCATTAGAAAGAACGTGCAAAAGATTAGCATGCTTATCAAAGAGGCAATTTTTAGTCACTGTAATAAATAATGTCCCGTCAAGGAAGGGGACTGATGTCTGCTTCTGCCTTGGCATCATTCTTAGACCTTTGCAGAACTTCACTAATCGTGTACAAAAAAAAAACAATTGTTGCCACATCGTAGCAAGATCAACGCTTTGCAGTATGTAATACAGAGTGTATATGAGTACGTCATGATGGCCTTACAACAAATTTGAGAAAATATCAAAAGTTGAAATCTAGGCAACAGAAGGTGATTTTATATTTTTGGAAAAATAATTTTTTTGTTATAAAAACATCTAAGGTTTTAGATTCTACTTTCTTGTAGGGGTCTAATTAGGTAACATTTGTTACCGTTACCTTTATCTTCGACGAAAACAGCAAAAATATATTTCAAATTTTAAGCGAATATTCTCGAAAAGTGGTCTTTAAACCTACGTTGACAACAAAACGCATATGTATCAGTGTATGAGGCTACGATCAAAAATTGATACCAGAGATTCTTTTAGCAAGGATTCACACCTGGGATATACAGTCGATGATATTCTGCACATAAGTTTTGTCAATAATTTGCAATATTCGCTGTACCTTATTTCAAATGATGGTCTTGTCTATTTAATATGGCACAATACCACTTTTAGAGTCTATGTGTTCGGTGGGCAGTATTAAAAGATTTCACTTTGGCTTATCGCCTGATATGTAGAAAAGTAAAATGACAGATATTGGACTGAAAACTGGATCACCAAATGCAAATTTACTGGAATACAAACTTCTATTTCTGAGTTTCTTCACCTCTTCGGATATGTTTTTTTTTTTCATTTTTGGCTTTTAACAAACTGAGATATAGTAGTAAAAATTACTGCTAAATGACCAACGGGAATATGTTCATTGTGAACCACTTTTACAAATCAAAACCCAGGAAACGTTTTAATAGTAAAATGAGAGTTATATAGCAATCATATGTTAGAAATCTCATTATCATATAAAATTACCACTTAGAGTGATTGATGCGGCAGAAGATTTCCTTTATAAAGTATCGCGGGTCTCTTGGTATGTCACAGAAATTAAACGAATATTTGAGCTTCAATATTTTATATTTTTAGAAAATATTAAAGCGGCGTTACTCTTCTTGTCAAGATAATTCCAGGCCAACAGCCGATAAAAGCATCCTTTCATTACTTATCTTAATATGTTATAATTATCATGTTTATCTCTGCCGGTGAGACAATGGTAGATCGTGGTAGATCATGTTTTCTGAATACATCCTGTATTTGAATTACATTTTTTTACTCACAACAGAATAAAGACTAAAAGCTAAAGATTCTGCAATTAAGCAGAATTATCAGGAAACATATGATTTCCCCATTTTCTGTCATGTCGCTTAATGGTTTAATGAAGCCTCTGACTATTATTGACGAAATATTAATAATTTTTGTAATGTTAATAAACCTTGATTTATAAAAACAATGTAGGTATTTTCATTCTTGCAAGTTAAGGATATTTCCGGATATTTCAATGATTTTCTCCAACATCTTAAAAAATTACACACTAATTGGCATTATGTGCCCAGTTTTGAATTCTTTCAAATTACTGTCAATAACTTGAATAAACACCGAACTAATTGCCTAAATTTCATAAATATTTTTTCGGGAATTATATAAAACATGCCTTCAAAAAAATAAATAGGTAAATATATAAATGAATGCGTCAAAAATTAACATCACATTTCCCGTTTCTGTGTTTCGGTTGGTTAAACTTTAAATATGTTACTACAGCAGTAATATTCTATATTGGAAAATAGTGAAAAGTTATGCAGCGATAACAAAATATGTGATGAGTAATATTTTATGAAACCAAACAGCTTTTTTTGAAAACAAGGAAGGTTTGTGATTTTTGGAC
Source organism: Dasypogon diadema (assembly GCA_006980735.1). NCBI lineage: Eukaryota > Metazoa > Arthropoda > Insecta > Diptera > Asilidae > Dasypogon > Dasypogon diadema. The sequence goes on along the minus strand of QYTT01085596.1, from coordinate 412 downwards.
TATCTACTGACGAGAATTGATTTTACGAAGCTATGTGAATGGAGCATAGAAAATTACTTGTTTTCGAGTTCATAACTAAATTGTATGTGCACTTGTTTTATCATTTGTCAGGTTAAAAACAAATCCCAATTTCCTTTTCCATTGTTACATCTTGGCTACCGGGAGTTATTTCTTACTTACAAGACAGTTTATTTTTTATATCATTATTTTAGTTAAAATACCTATTTTAAATATTGTTTCCTTTTCTCTTTTTTTCAGCTGGTGGGCCTTGCAGTCGTAGCCCTAGGTGCTGTATACTTAAGCAACCTTAAGTCACTTAAGGACTTTGTGGACTCAGTTAAAGCTGTTAACCTTCCCATTATAGTTATTGCACTTGGCTGCTTAATTTTCATAATCGCCTTCTTCGGATGTT
>QYTT01085595.1:17287-45006 GCA_006980735.1 Dasypogon diadema | reverse complement strand
GATTACAGGCATGAATTTGGAATGTAATTGCATACAGGTCTGCATTGTGAAAGAGTGTGTGTAAATGTGTCAGAAATGATGTAAATGATTCAGAAAATTAGTGTAGCTTTGAATGGTTTAAGCCATCTCAACCACTTGTTTTCGGGAGATCTCGGCCTGCCAATCAATGTTGGCATTCATTGGGAACACATGTTGAAATCATCCAAATCTACCAGATGTAAAAAGTTGGCAATATTGGGTTTGATTGGGGATATCAACGATCTCATAGAGTTCATGGTTCGTTTCATGTCTATATTCTCCGTCACCATCTAAAAGTAATTGAGTGCTTCAACAAGTGAGTGGTTTGGAATCTATGGTTACAATATTAGTCGAGAAACAGGTTTGCCATAACCATTAAAATGTCAATTAAGACAGCGATTAATACAAATTTACAAAATTTGCCATTTTTTCGAAGTTCTTCTCAAAAATTGCGACCTAGTTGATATCAATACTCAATTGACTCAAAATTTTGACGTTTTGAACAACTAATTTCTTCCAAAAAAAATTAAAATTTGTCTTACATTTGTTTCAAGATATTTATTAAAATATATATATATAGACAAAAGAAAATAACAATAATGGTAGATCTCAGCTTTTAGCGAGACATTAGTGAATATTCTAGATTTATTACAGGTAGATTTTAACCCAAGCAGTGTCAGAGAAATTTGTGCTTTCGGTAAGTTAGAAGTTGATTAGGTTACAGTATAAGGAAATTGAGGTGTTGGCGTTTTTTCTATTTGGGGTTGAGGCTTTTTAAGTACATCAAATAAGATTTAGCATTTCTTCATTTCCTCAACAGCCTTTGCAGCTTCATTTTGGAATGGATGCAATTTTCGGTATACGCAACTTTTAACCACTTCCTTTTGTGTACCGTATGCAGGTTGATTGTCTCCGAATTTTTTAACTTTTTCTTTCTCTGTTGCAATTTCAGTCATTACTCGATCTGTGCACTTAGCGCCAACTTCATGTTGACAACGTTTCGAAAGACTTATAGCTCGAATAGCGAATTTTGGAATCTCATTTTTGATGTAGCGAATACCAAATGGTGAACTCGGTACGTTCGATGCTCCAGAATAGATACAATCGGTCACTGAACTTATTGTCGTCAATGCGATATCTACCAATTTTTGGATATGGTTTTCCTTGCAACTGTTCTCAGATGAATTTTTTTTGAGGTCTGTGACTGCTTTTTCCACCTTATTATATGCGTCCTGAGCGATTTTAAGTGGGGCATAATATTCTACAATCAATTCAGGATACCGGTCGGTGATCTTTTTAACACTGTCCTTTGATTCTACTATTAGTTGGTTGAAAGCAACCTTAAAGGACTCGAAAGCTGTTATCTGTTCTTGGTCTTTGAAATCTTTCGCGACTTGATTGGCTTCTTCAATAAATTCGGTGTTAGTTTTGTCTAGGATAGAGAAAATGTTATCGTGTATGTTGGAGAATTCCTTCTTCAGGGCTTCTTGTCGCTCTTGTATCCCAGTAACACCACGATTGATTGCCTCCTTCAAAACATCTTCATTTCCTCGGATGCCCTACATCAAGGAATAATATTGTATAAGAATGTAGAAATTACTTGAGCTATCCAGAAACTTACATGGAAAATACAGATTAGTAGTATAGTAAAAATTTTCATCTTGTACAACAATGCTTCAACGCCAACGTAGGTGCTTCTCTACTAGTGATAAAACTTGCGTTATCGTCGGTTTTTATGCCAAAAACCGTATTATAAAACGTAGTAAGTAAAGCAAATAAACGAGTATTGTTTTTTGGAAGAGCACTGAGAACAACTGCATAAATAGTGTGCTTTCATCACCATCACAGGTGGTAAATATTAGCTGTTCAAGGGTAAGGCGTTCAAAAGAAGTTTCGTACTGTTGGGTGATTGACTAACAAGGTAATTCTTTGTCATTGATTTAATTATCTGCTATTTAGCGTACGCACTAAAACAAGGTCAAATAAGTTGTGCTAGTACTTAATAGACAGCTTTTAAAAAATGTAAACTTGTTATGTTAACGTTGAGATGGCACAGAGTAATTATATTTTTCTCACATAGATGGTGTTGTTCTCTAAAAGGTATCTTGTTATTTATTTCGCCTAATTTTCCTTACGAATGTAAACAATACTGTTTTTGTGGATTATTTCAGAGGAATGAAAGTATATTTTAGGCCACAGTATTAAACGACGAAGACAAAAGACCTTAAATCATACTGCAGTTACTGTTCTGTTATACTTACTGTGTTACTTGTAATTGTGAATCGTAATCGGCGTTCATATTCACAATCAAGACGTAGTTCAATATTAGTTCTCTAAGATACTAAGCGAGTTGGATGTACATAATCGCAAAATGTCTATGTCGTCTTCTCTTCCGGGCAGTGTGTGTCATTTTCATCCTTCTCTAAAATCTCTATGATCAATTTGTAACTCTTCGCACCAGAACTGTTAGCAAGGTAGGGTTGTTGGAAGACCTTGGTTCTTTGGCGAAATCCAAGCACTAATAAGTGAGCGTGGTTTTTTGTATAGTCGATTTAGAAAGTTAAAAACTTACGTTGATGAGTATAAGAGGGTTCGAAATCTTGTTATCACTAAGATTGTTTATACCAAGCGCGAATACTTTGGCCGGATTTTTGATACTATTTTGCCTCCAAAGAATTTGTGCAGAAATCTCAGTGTACCCGACAAGTTTTCAAGCGTCTTGTAATCTTGAGTCTAATGAATTAAATAGTTAATTGGCCTGAAAGTATCCTATTCCTGCTTCTCTGGCTGAGGGTTTTACCTTTCGCTGCGTCGACCCCGCCGGAGTGTATATAGCTCTTTTTAGTAATCTTGGAGCTGATGGTATATCACCGAAATTTATTAAACTATTGCTACCCGTCACCATCCCCTCTTTTCCTACCGTTTGGAAACACGCTCTTGTTTTGTTTCTGCAGGGTTTCCAATCCGTCTAGTGTTTCTGATTTCCGTCCTAGAAGTATTTTGTCTTTTGATTATCTAAATTGGGAGAGACGACCAGTCGGATTTTCGATGTCATCATTAATGTGAGATGGCCCTTTTGTGTTCTACATTTGATGTTCAGTAAGATATCCTGTTTGCTTTGCTTGGAATTCCCTATACCTGGTGTATTTAACTTATTTTTGGGGAGTACATCAGGGCTCCAGTCTGGGCCCTCTCATGTTAATTAACGACCTTCCCGGTCGTTTCTATTTTTAAATTCATATTTATGCTGATAACGTCCAACTATATATGGATATGCCCCTACACACTTCTTTGACTTATATGTAAATAAACTAAATAAGGACTTGAATAATATTGTGGTCTGTTGCTATATATGGTTTTATCTCTTTCTGGTTTCCATACTTTTTTTGTATCATATTCATTTTTTTTATTTTTTAAGGCTCTTAGAAGTCAAGGAATCTACCAAATTGGTAAGTCCTTCAGAGCAGTGCTGAGCCTTTCAAAAGGCTTCGAAATAGATAATCTAGGTCGCATTGATGTGAAATCTGGTATGGCCTAAACTACTCCTATGTAACTAAGTAATTTTCCGATAACAGGTAGAAATAGGGATTTCCACTACCATGCACTACCAAGCATCCCACAACACACTTTTTGTGATCCTCAAATACTTTTCACCCCTCCACAGTTCATTTTAGCCTTTCTAAAAAACTAAAGTTCCAATTTCCGTGCACTTCAAAACTGTTTTCAATATTGGAATACTTCAACTCACAAAATGCTTGTTTTTGGGAAAATGCAAAAATAGATACTCCGTTACGTATTGATTTTACTCACATGCAATGGAATGAAATCCTCTATTTTTAAGGTGTGAGTACCAGTAGCGAGCAAGTGTTCTCACATGGATGCTGTCCAAAAATCAACAGTCACGGGAAAAACACCACTTAAATTCTAGCCGTCGGATTTAAATTTGATGCCGTAAAGGCCCATTAAGTGAGCAGATTCTGCATCTCAAACTCCGTTTACATAAAAAACCACTATAAGTCCTAACGCTGTGCACCAACACAGTGCCCCCCACTATCCGGAACTGGGATAATTCCGACTGAAAAAAATTCAGGCTCTTGAAAATCCCGTGAAACGAGTGGTGGGAAAAATCTACTTTTTGGGTGGATATAATTTTTTAGCTTAGTCTCGTTGTGTATCACTTCCCGGCTGATTGTACCCTCAAGCGTGCAAGTCAACCCTTGCATGAAATACGGACGGCATCCAGGGTAAGATATATGGCGGGAAAATTCATTCACCAAAAAAAAAGCGAACTAAAAAATTATTCCACTCGCGTGCTATTTTGAATCCGTTGAATGGCGGCGATAGGACCACATAATGAATGGTGTTGTACCCGGCACCGGACGTGGCGTGGAAGGTATTTCGGACCAAGTTAGCCGCGAGTGAAAAATAAAAGTGCATTCAACACGTGAACAGCACGGGGTGTTGGATGTTGGTCTGTTCGATATCCACCACTCTGTTGCCGGGGAAATTGAATTCGCAGGTTGCTGTGATTTCCTGGGGTCCTGGGGACAATACATGCTAACTGCAGCATGTCATCTCGTTGTGTGTAACTAGAATAAATGGAATTTATTTCATTTCAGGGTTAACTATTGCAGTACAACTGCGACAGGTATAGCAACGAGCACTTAGTGCTAATTTATAAGCTACTTGACACCTTTTCGGGAAACCGGCAAAGGTTAAACCCCACGTCTTCCCTTCCGACAAATTGACAAACACGTTGATGACAGTAATCACGTTAGAAACGCCAAATGTTTGGTTGGACGGTTGGTTTGGTGAAAATAAATAAAAATCGCATCTGTCAAGAAATAACTTGGAACCCGCCCTAGCCTGTAGCTCTCAATTCTTACAACCGTTTGTCCAGGGGAGAAATTTTATGAGTCACGTTCGAAAGGTTGACTACACTAACGTCTCATCTGGATTTTCTTGGCATCGAGTCGGCTTGAATGAAAGAAGCGTTTATTTGCTGGCCAATCTGTTAAGAGCCCACCAGGGATTGGGATGAAATCAATTTGGTGTCATCAAGTGTCTCCTCCATTTCCGGGCAGATATGATATGAACCTTACTCATAACGGCACGAATCCATGCCGGGGGAGATTATCTTGTCCGAAATTTTTGTGAGAACATTAAGTGTTTAATTAGCCTCTCGGTTAAGGCATGTCCTTTTTGATTAAGTCGATGGAATTGATTTCATCCAGGGCCCCATGCGGTGTGGTGTGTCCCTATAATGACCTCAGCTTTTTGCCAATCTTGTGCTTTATGTCCTTCTATCCCTGGTCCTTGTATAAACGTCAGAAGGACCACATAGCTAGGAGTACTATATCCATGACATGGGTGAACGTGATAAGAATTTGACAGGATATTTCTTGATATCCTTTTGTATTCTGTTGTAAGCCTGTGGGTAAGCGCTTAGTCCCCCTGACTAGCGAAACAATTTCGCCTGTTGGGCATGCAAGTCAAGAAAAGTGGTAGTAAATCTTTGAGAGTGGATTATTTCAGGCATAAGAAGTACTGAGGGTTCATTTTTAGGGGATGGAACTATTATTTAAGAGGAAGAGTGATGAAGAAGTGTTTTGAGTCGGTTATAAAATGAAGTAGAAAAGTAGGTCGTCGAACATCATGAGTTGTGGATCGTAAAATGAAAGTCAATTAAACATTTTTGTTTCAGGATGCGGTGAAATTATGTAGGTAGAGATAGTTACTACTGTCTGAGAAATAAGAGACAAAAGGTATCATGTCAAAAGTGGTGGAAGTATTTGACTATCTGTAGGAATAGTGAGCCCTTTTACCATAGAATGGTTGGGAGCTCTTGGATCCTTTCTTGGGCATGGGTTAGAATAAGCGGTTAGAAGAACGTCAATAACCACTTTTGTCCACAAAACACTTGAAACCTTAAAACCGTTTTATTTCACACCTTATAATAATTTAACCTTCAATTAACACTTATCCATGTTCTTCTTGAATTCTGGGACTTGTTTTTTCAAGAATCCGGCACGACGTTTAACGCAATGTTGAGTAACTGTCTTTTGCATATCGACTTCCATGTGTGGTGCATCAACGTATGAATCTGCATTGCGTTTGGCGAACTGAGTTTCCTTCTCCAAGTGTACTACCAAATTGTCAAAGCAAATAGTACCGGGTTCCTCAGGGCAACGTTGAAAGACCATCATATCATCCTTGGTTACTTTTTGAGCAGTAACTCGCAGTTGACGGATGTCGTTGGGAATAACTGGGAAGTTTGAACCACCTTCTACCACACAATCGGTCATTTGTGCGACCTGTTGTTCAGCAAGCTCAGCAAATTTATTGAAGACATTTTCTTTACAAGCATTGCCAGCAACATCCTTTTTCAGTTCATTGATCATCTCGGATACTTTTTGGTATCCGGCGGTGGCGAGCTGATCGCCTCCGAATGCCTTTTCCAAAACTCCTGGTCTAAGACCAGCAATAGTCGTGACAGCCTTAATTGTTTCAGCCATGTACGTATCATAGGCGACTTTAACATTTTCAGCTGCTTTTGCTTTTGCTGCATCCTTTGCAACCTCCTTGCTGACACGAGTAGCCACCTCAGTAAACTGTGCAATAAGTTTCTGCAGTTCGGGGAGAATAGTCATTCCTATTTCAGGAGTCTGACTTTCCCAGTTCTTTTTTAGCTGAGCAATCCTGGCATGTCCCTCTTGCATAGCATCCTCAACACTTCTAGCCTGGATAGCCTGTGAAATGGATATTACTGAAGTAGATTCCTATGTATCCTGTTTTCTTCTGAGTATAAACAAACCTCAAAAACGCATGCGAAAAAGATAAGTGCCAACAGCTTCATGGTTGCGTATTGTCCCTTGGGTGCCCGCTAGTACGACAAATAAAACACTGATCTTCCTAAGTTCCATTTATATATTATGAAAGTGATTGACAGATACTCGAGATATAGCAACAAATTGCAGAAAAAATGTTGAGCACAGTTGTCATCTGCACTTGAAGATAAGACGGGAGCAATTACCTAATTGATTCTGAAGAGGTGCAGGTGTTTTGTGTCTGTTATCTGTTGACATAGTAATCGAGATATGTTTGCTGCTGGTGGTGAGTAAATAAGGCGCAGTCTTTGTTAGATATCAACAGGTCTGAGCTATTCGGCGATCTATTAATGATGAAGTAACAATTCTTAGTAGCCGATGTCCAGTTTTTACATTGTTTTCGTCATCATGATGTCTATTTACTAGTGCTTTTTTTGTGAGATGGCATACTCTACGCGGTTGATCTTCAAATTAGGTCCCTTAAGTGTAGTGAGCGTAGGATAGCTTGGTAAATAGTAACAAGTGGAAAATTTTTTGAATTATGAAGAATAGAGGTGAAATCAAAATTATTTCAGTCCGAAAAAAACGAAACTCGCCTTAATGGCATTTAGATAGTTACGTGTAAGTGAATGAGTCGTTCTTTGACTGTCCAATAATATAATTATTTTTGCATCATGTGTACAATTGGTGGTATTGACATGTGCGCAGAGCTCTATAGTTCTAGGTTTCTGCTCGGGGGATGGCTAGGGCAGTATGAAGAGCTTTCCAAGTCAGGACCTCTCTAAGTCTCTCTCTTTTCTGTCTATGATCCATTTGTGTATCAGACAAGGGAGCCTCTGTTTTGAAAGACATGCTACCAGAGTTCGAGAGCTGCCAGTAATTTAGCCAAAAGCAACATCCAACTCCTTAATAGTTCTTAGATGACATGTTGTCAAAATTTTCAAATTTGAGCAAGCCATCGACACCACAGAAGATATTTTTCAACGGTTATCCACGTTTCTGCTCTCTAACTAAAACATATTTGTCCGTCATCTTATCTGATTATAAATCACCTATTACCTTACTGGATTGTTTCGTTCAGAGGAAAACTTTTTCCATGCATAGAAAGGACTTTCCTGCCACTAGAAGGAAAAGTTTGGGTGCCTGGTAGCAATTACTGATTCATTGTTTCGCCGAAAAGCCTGTCTTGTGCAGTGGAAAATGTCATAAATGAATAAATGAAACCACGAAAAACATAGAGCAACGGGAAAATCATTACACGCGGACTTTTGAAACCCCCACACCCGGGCAGTCACAGTGTCTAATCAAAGGAACGAGAAAAAAATCGTATTTCAAAAAGTCGTGATTGCGATGAATTCCACGAATAAAAGCAGACCAAAGTGTTCTGTAATAACCCGACGGAGCAAAAAGATATACAGGAAAAGGCAGACATTTCGCTGCGGTGCGGTGGGCGACCAGAAAAAAACTCTCCCTTCAGCTGTTTTTGCAGTCACTGTAAAACCAGTGGAAAATCATGTCCTGAAAATTTCTTATTCAAAAGGATAATCCAAAAAATTTGCAATTTTATTGCACGTCGAGCATATTAGAAAAAATTTTCCACCATCAGATCTTGAGATGGATGTGGTCCGGATAAAAAAACTGTGCCCGGGGTGAGAAGGGGTGGGGAGAAACATGAATGAATGGAAATGAAGGTGGACCACATTGTGGGGAAACTGGGGCTATGGAACATCATCCGTTCCTGGGACATAAATTTAACGGATCATAAAGATACCAACTTTTACGGTTGCTGCCAGTGATTCCGTTTCTCGTGGATGCAGGCTGCAGCCGCGTATAGTTGTTCTTCCGCCGCCGGCTGTTCTGACCTTTGAAAAGGATGACGTTGAAATGAATTTGGCATCAAATGGCATCCCGAAGGAATTCGCAATTTAAACGAATTTGCATGTCGCTCCTTTATGACGCGGTAATCATTTTATTCGATTCAGGGAGCTATCAGAGGTGTAAGTGATTCGGTTGCTTCCGGGGTTGCGGCGGGAGTTGTCTAGAAGCTTTTCGATGTACTGGGGGTGCGAGGATGACGAGTTATGTCATTGAATGAAAGACACTTCAACTCAAACAATTCTGTTAATACCAACAACCTAATAAATTCTGTCTATTTCATTACAGCTGTCACAGAAGATCCAGAGTTCACGGACGTAATAGAGAACATCACAGTTCCTGCGGGGCGAAACGTGAAGCTGGCGTGTTCAGTGAAGAATCTCGGATCATACAAGGTAAGCCAGATGTCCATCAAATTCAATTATTTAAGTCCAATTAGTCGTTGTATGCGCTGCACGTCTTTAACCACAACCAGCGAAGCCCTGCCCAAGGCGTTCTGGAAGAAGTTCGGTATTCGTCATCCACGCATCGGCCCCTATAAATCGATGTAAGAAAGCCTGGAGGAAAATTCCCTGCAGGACACGACTAAATCAAAGAGCAAACAAAATAACTCAGGCCTGGCGGTAGATCCTCTTGATAAGATAAACATAACACGAGGAGAAGAAATTTATTCCGGGAGGCCGAATAGGCATCAGGGCTCTGTTCGTGCTGCTCCCCCACCCCCAACAATAGTAGTGAACACATGTTGGAGGTGTTTGTGCTTGTTCTATCCGCAGAACATATACGAAAGTATGTTTGAAAGACGGGGAATGGGAAAAAAAGGATTCCGCCTAGGGATATATACGGATCCTTTTTATACCTGACTGAAATAAAAAAATCTTGTCAACTTCTCGAAGCCAATAGCTTGGTGGGTTTAACATATTTGGCCAACTAAGATGGTGGAGATGGGCGAGAGTGGGGATCCTTGTGGCTTTGGCTGCCACTTTTGTGGCTGGCATGGATTTTAAATTTAGTGGAGTTTTATTTGTAGCTTACAGGGGATGCGAAAATAAGCTGGCAAGCGTTCTGGAATGGATACGGTGCAGGTTGAGATTTCAGACGCGAATTATTTGGGATTTTGGAACTTTTTTGATCCTTTTGAGTGTTTTAACGTTTATGAATGAATTGACGGTTGATTTGATTGGGAAAATTTGTGCAAACTGTTGTTTTTAGGTAGTGTATTTTATGGAATTTCACAGAAATTGCCAACGGTTTCACAAACATGTTGATGATTTTCATTTGTAAAACAGACCAAATTCGTGTAATTGTAGATAGATCTCCCTACTATCTATCTAGAAACTTTTACGATCATAATTTTGTAGTATGATAATTTTAGTATAATTTTGAAGTATGGTTATACATTTTTGAAACCATACACAAAACGGTTGCAATTGCAATCAATAAAAGCCGTGTTCGACTTACACAGACACAGAGAATCTAATCGGGGAAAGATGATATAACTTGAGATAAGTTCAATTGCGTGATTGTGGGCAAAACATCAGCAGATCTGAAGCCAGATGACCACCCTAAATAGATCTAGTCATCATCTGAGTAAAGATATATCTTGGAATTCTTAACAATACCAGGAAGATGGTTGTAAATAGCAACGGCTCGAGTATTGATCCCTGAGGTACTCCACATTGCAGTGGAAGAGCTCTCGAAGGAGTTCCGTAAACTTTTATATACGGAAATAGATCAGCTGGAAAATTCTTCATTTGAAACAAAATCTGAAAATATGGTTTGCATAATATAAACTATCTTTTTTATAGTTTCTAATAAGGGGGTTTCGGCTTCTATATAATTATACAGAAAAATATGTATTTTTTTTACAATATTACTACAGTTAAACTACCTAAATTTACCGAAGACTTTCGATGTTAAATTAAAAAATTTTATTATCAAGTCACCATAAATTTTCTTAGTAAGGCTGCTACAATATGAAAGAGAAACTTTTGCCGCAGTTGACACTCATTCCAACCCAAAAGTTTACAATAACTGAACCCACTCGTGAATTCAAAACAGCCTAAGCATTCTGACTCAGTAGCGCGAAAGACCTAGACCTTAATTAAATCGTTCCACATGAAGTGAGACAGAAGACAGCTCTTCAGTCGAAGGACCTCTCATTTTAAATTAAGTCGTTTTTACTTGTCTTTGCTCAAAATTTGTCTTAATTAGTATCCAACTGTGAGGCGTAAGCTTGGGGAATTCGAGAGAGAACCCCCTTGAGAACTGAAAGAAGCTCTTGACCTAATGGTGGAGGTTATAATATCACGACCCCCATCATAATATCTGAAAATTCTTTTCTGTGATTTCCAGTTTCATATGAAATGGAGAAAAAATCCGGAGGAGGTAATCCTTGAATAAAGGCCTGTGGTCAGCAGTACCAGAGCACTTGAGAACCAAGTTGCACTCTTAACCAGCCACCAATTCAACAGACACAAAAAGCGAAATAAAAAACGCTCCAAAGGATTAAAAACGTTAAAATAATAAACAAAATTCTGTTATGTATCCTCTTCCATGGAGGGATGAGCACATGGGTGGGGAGTCGCACAAAAGTAGTAGCTCCGATCGCAGAAACTCACAATTGCCACAGACAGAAGAGTAGAAACTTCTGGTTGTCCGAGGGAAAATTTTAAATTTCCACCTTTTGTGGATTATTCCGGAGGGCTATACAATCGTCCGCGGAGAAACTGTTTTCACTTCTGAATGCGTTTTTTGTGCAGTAGCGAGAAGTAGAAAAAAATTATTTATTTTCCTATAGCAACCACTCGAAAGCTGGGAATTAAACCTGCACCGAGAGAATCTGGCCATCCATAATGAATGGATAAACCTGAAGATGCTATTTCTCATGTAGCCAGAGTTATCCTTCGGCTGGACCACTTCACGCCGGGGAATTGTTTTGCTCCCAGAACTGTAGGGTCCTTGCACAAATTATCCATTTACTTGCCAAGAAGGATGCCTTCTTTGTTGTGATGGTACAATGGGGAGCCTCATGAACAACACAATTATGCGGTCAACAGACTTGAGCAGACAGCCAGATCCACAAGCATATCCTTAGAATGAACTCTCCAGGGACTTAGTTCTTGCAGCGGACCAAGCATCTACGGATGGGAATAAGACGAAAAACTGAAGGTACCTTATTATAATTTTTGTCTTATGAATGGATCCATTGAGGGCACAAGACACTCGCAGCATTTCATAAGTGCGGTACATTTTGAAGCCACTGTCTCCTAGAGATAGACAATACTGGAGTTTACCTCTTTAAAACTCTATACAGACAAAAAGAATCTGGAAATTTCTACGTTCTGGACGGAGAATGTTTTAGATAAAAGAGTTGCACTGAGGACACCGATGGTCCGGTAAGTTTTGTTAACATTTTTGGGTTGCTCTTATTAAGAAAAAGCCTTTCGAGCTCTAGTTGCACATGACTCCTATGTTCTAATTCCTTAATACAAAGTCAGCACAAGAACTGAGGCCAAGCGTCTGGATGTTGCCTTAGTTAAAGCTGTACTGCATGGGGAGTTAAGGAAATGCAAATTGAATGAACTAGTCAAGGAAGCAGGAGAATCCGGAAAGACTATTCGCTTAGGAATCTGAATTTTATGGAATTTCATATACTAAAAAACAGTAAAAAGCTTTCTTCGAAGTCGTTGTTGTTGGCAAGACTTGTTGTTGAATCTTTCGTGTGTTGTTGTGTTGTTTAAGTGCTTCTCACGATATAACTTTCTAAATTTAGGATCTTACTGGGGGCAAGGTACCTAATCTCCGGCAACCATATCACCGTATTCTCGATTGCTTCACAATTGCACAGTATATCCTATTAAGTTTACAGTTATTGCCCACGGAAGCGAAAATTCTTTCATAGGTTATGTTCGAGGAGCCAAAATAAATTCGATCAGCTAGCAAGAATCTAGCTACGTTTTTTCCAGTAGAGTACAGAGTTGTCATACATTAACTGGTTAACTCTGTTATTTTACAGAGTTAATAAGCTTTCTGGGTTATTTAAGTTTTCTACGAGAAAATAGATGGCGCTTATTGAAAGCTTTTGTGGTTAAAAGTTTATTTTGCTCATTAAAGCTATTAAAATAAACACAAATGAGGGCAAAACTGATATTAAGACAAATTTCAACTTCAATAACGGACTATACTTATCTCGGATATGTTTAAAAAGAGACAAACAGAAGAAGATAGAAGAAGAATGAAATTTGTACTCCATGGATTCCAACCGTTCTTTTGAGCTTTCAAAACTCTGTTCCACAAAAAAACAGTCCTTATCCGTAACTCATTATAAGCGGGTTAAAAGCAATAATCTGCACGACCCTAGTACGCAGTCCCAAAATCGATTCTGGTGGAACCCCAAGAGACAAGTGCCAAGGGGACTAGGGAACACCGTTAACATTTACTTGTTGAAGTCTTGTTGAGACAAAGTTGGTAATCATCTCAACAGATGATGTGGGAGAAATTAAAATTGGGAGGTCACTGGTTCGATTCCAGTCTCACGCGCTAGCTTTACTCCTGGCATTATTTAGGATCGTTAAAATAAATGTTTTAAAATTGACCATTACTTAAAATTAATATACAATTTCCAAATTCATTTGAAGTGAATGGTCCTATCAAATACCTTGGAGAAATCAATCGTGATCACAATTCCAAATTTGCTAGTATCAAGAGGCATTCTGAGGTCTGATATGCCCTAAGACCTAAATAGATGTGTGATGACAAAACTAAGTCAATTTACATGGAGAGGGGGATAAATGCCACCTGTGTCTAGCCATTTAAATGATTTGAAGTAGTTCACATCCTATTTTACCTTCTCCATTGTTATAAACATCGCAGAGTCTTCGTTATGGTCAGTTGTTGCCGCACTGATTTCAAAGCACTTTAAAATCTATAATCAAGTTAACCTAAGTCCTTCTCTTAAAAGGGCGGTAGCTCTAGTTCAATAGATGTTTTGGATAGGAAGGGTCTCCAGAATTGCTTTTTGGCTTTACGGTCAGGGTATTTGTATTGTTTACCCCTTAAAAATCTGTTCTTAGGTTTCATATTTTCCGAACTATGGCTTTATCCTTCACCGGAATAATGCCACTATTGATTCAAAGTCGTTGATGAATGCACGGACCCTAAACATTTATCGCTGCAGATTGTCGTATTGAATAACAACCAAGCTCGGGTTATATAGCAAAATGGAACAATTAAAAAAAGTACTCGACTTCTTTCAATTGAAAACAAGAAGGTTAGGGAATATTTCAATATTGCCTCAATTAACAGTTGAAAAGAAAGCTTGGAATGTTTCTATGAAAGCCAAGGAAAATTCTTTTCACGTTCCTCTTGGAGCGAGTCAGGTTTCAGTGAAGCCGCACACCGGTATACTTTGATACCTGTAAACCCTCACCGCTCATTTATTCTAATAACAAACAGAAATCTCCCTGGATTTTTTTGTGCGTTTCACAATATTCCGGTATTAAGAGCGTGTCGAGGTGTGTGAAACAAAAAGTGCGTTGGGTGGCGCTCGGGGCGCTTTCCCCGGGAAATTTTTTTAATTCACGTTGAGCAAACAGAAAGTGCTTTTGTGTCACTATATAATTCGCACGCATACCCAATTTGCTGAAGTACATGCAAGGACTACCAAAAACCATTTGCTTGTGTATTTCGACGGTGGGCGGGGGTGGTATACTAAAATCTTCGGCACCACCGCTGTGAAATGGAGAGTGTCGAAAAGGGACACATCCTTGACTTAATCATATGCCAGGACACGTTTATCCCCTTGGAGTGTTGTTTTTTGTCGGGTTTCATATTTTTAGACGGGTCCTCCAGTATTTTGGTAAAACGATGACAATCTGCGAGCAGCATAAGCCATCATCTACCGCCCTGTAAAGTCGACCTTAAAACACAGTTGAGAGTTGAGACGCAACCCGAAATATTGTTTGGGCGGAGTGGCAGGGACGGCTATAACCCGCAGATCAAAATTTCATTGCAAGTGATAAGGCAAGTTTTGTCAACCGCCCAGCTATTGCGGAAAAGCGTTTTTTTTTTTTGGTTGGAAAGAATGTCCGCCAAGGGCCCGGAGCAAAAGTACCCACTCACACTCAGGATTCAGGATGTGGAGCCTCGAGGTTTGGGGTGCATATTAACGGGGCAAATCTTTGGGTTTCATTATCCCCTTCACTGTCATAATTGGCGGCTGCCACTGTAAGGCAGTGCGGGGCTTAAGTTAATTTCCTCCAGCTCTGTTGACTTTTTTTGATTAATAATAAAAATAAAGTGAGCCCCGGCGAGTTGGCGCTGACAAGGGCTCAGGTAAATTTACTCAGCACGAGGACAATTTTAATTTGTTGTACTTCCACGGAGCGCCGTTGCCTCGAGATATTTGCTTTTCATATTGGCTTTTCTCAATTTCAAGGGGGCCAAATGAGTTGGTTTGCGTGTGTGCCAAACAACATCTTGCTGAGCACGGAGATATCGTAAACACTGCCCCGAGGATGCAATTATTTTGTGGCCGTCAAGTTATTTGTTTGGAAAAATTTAATTAAAAATTTTTTCGGAATTAAAAACTGTTCCAGATTGGGAAAAGTCATGAGAAGGTTCTTCCGCGTGTAGGCGACTTTTACATTTTTCCGTAAAGGTCGAAGGACTTTGTGTGTTAAATTTGTCTTAGGTATACCTTGTTAATTCCACAAAGGTTTTTTCTGTAGCCGTTGAAAGTAAGCAAGATTAAGCTTCTTGAATAGTGGGTAGATATTAAAATCTTTCTTGATTCCTCTTGATTACTCACTCCTCACTTAGGATTCTAAAAGCTTAGGCGTTGATAATACCACTTAGTAATTCAAAATCAATTTTTCTAGTCTAAATTAAACAAAATATGCATAAAAGCAATAGAAATTGTACCAGTCGGGTTCTAAGAGGGTCATGCAGCCCTATAAGCCTTTCACAAACAGCGACCACTTCGTGATCTTAACAGAATGGGGTCTTTCTTAGACTGGCGTTCATGATTTCGATGGTATTAAATAGAAGTAATACTTTTCTAAAGGGCTGTGGGAATGGCTGTTGTGAAGTTTTCCGTTCTTTTAGATAGTTACATTCTCAACTAAGCTTACTTTTTTAGGAGAGAATATGTATAAAGGAAATTAGGTAGAAAATAAGCCAATTATATCTTTTAACTTTTCTTAATTAAGAGCAAATAAATTTTTGATTTCCACTGGCGAACAGGAAGTCAATTTTACTTGTCTCTCAACTCAAAGCAATTTGCTTGTTTCAATGAAGAACGTCTTGGATTTCATTCTGTCCATATGCCGGAGACTCATATATTGAAAAAGAAAACATTGATATTTTTTGGATTTTCTCTACTATCATCGGCGTAACCTAGCTTTGCCTAGTTATGGAGATTGTAACATAATGTAACACAATTCTGCTGGGTGTATTCTGCACCCTACAATTATCGATCTACCCTTGAAAGGAAATTTGAATTGCACATGTCTTAGACCCAAGGCCTCATAGTTTGTCTACTATTTGAGAGGCATTTTCGGGAGTTTTAATAGTGTAGGAAAATAAAAACATTCTCAAGTCCTAACCCAAGTCAAATAGGGGAGCGACGAACTTTTTACTCAAATTCCAAATGTATCAAGTTTCCATTAGGGTGTAGCGTGGTTGTCTTTCATTTTCGAAAAATTTGAATGCTTTCGTCTTCAATGTCTGCTTTCAACAGTGCATGACTTTAATTCAGTTTGTCAATATGTCGAAAGATTCGGCACTCCTTCCACTTTGCCACTTTTCTTGTCAATCGCATTTGAAAAGGCAAAATCCGACATGTTCGTTGCCTTCAATAACTTCGCGGACTAGAAGCATGTGGGAGTCACCCGATGAATCCTTCCCTTCGATTTACACGCTACAAGGTCGACAGGGGGTAGCTGGGAAAAGAAAGCCATCAGATACTTATAAAGGCACAATCAAATAAGACAGACGCGAAGGGGTGAAAGCAACATAAGGAATAAGAAAAGAACGACAGTCTGGCATTATATCACAACGATAATGACGTGCTGATACACTTCGAGGGCTGTTTACCATAATTGGCTGTTATAAAGAAGAAGGAAGCTCTTGCAGATCTTATCTTCTGACTTTGGGTAGCTGGGGTGAGTACTGGGCAATATATTCATGCAATTCAGTAATTAGCGACTATGAAAGTAACTGTCTCAGAGTTTTTCTTTAAAATGCAACCAGAGATTGTTTGGAGACAAAACAAAAGTTTTTGCATTATTCAATCAGAGAAAATGTATGGTATAGTGTTGATGAATCATTGCACTTCAATCCGCTCCACGATATAATGTCAAAAGTTCCCTTACAAAGTAAAACCACGTTAACTTTGACTCTATTGGTTCTGACAAACATGTAAAAGCTTTCACCACACTATCGGGCTTGTGCACCTTGCACCATGGAAGGTTTTCCACGTTTTTCACTTAAAGTTTTTCAGCCAATTATTGGGAATTGATCTCATCGGGAAAAACTTAAGTGATAAATGCATCTGAATTCTATGGTTTTGAAAATATTGCCTGGCTTTGTAATCGTTTTGAAAGTTTATTTAATTACCCACAGGTGTATTTTAGGTTGATTGGTATAAAATATTCGAGTCCCCGCTTCTTTGAAAGTTTTAGAATTGAAATCAATCTGGTGAGGTATTTTCTCAATTTCTTATTGACAAAACTAAAGTTTTATTTCAGAATGCACTACAACTGACATCACAGATTATATACCAACAGGGGAATTTATTCGTGAAGTGGGTGTCGTGTGTATTTAAGGGCATCGAATAATCCTATTAGTCAACTTGCAGCATCCACTGGTTTTCGATAATATTTTAAGAGATTTCTTTTACCTTTATTATACTTTATCCTATTTGGTATTGGAGTGTACAGTAAACCTGATGGTTAAGATTCTGAAAGAAAGATACGCCACATTTTGGTCTTTGTAGAGCCAATATTTAATCCTTTTCCATGAGCGAGTAGGCAAGACCTTATTACATAACCACACCAATACTATGATATACATTTTTGTTTTGTTTTTGGACAACCAGGTTAGAAATAAAATTATGGTTGTTTATACACGCAAAAAAACAGGAATGGAAAAGGGTATTGCCAGATGTCCGACTTGATGTTGACTTGATGAAACCAAGATTAGACAAGGTTACACTCTCACAGCCTTTCTCCTCCTTCTTGAAGTTCATCAAGCAAGTAACGTCCCAGGTATATTTATAGTTTTTGCCGAGAGCAACGTATACTAATTCAAGAATTGTGTCACATTTTTCGAGGCCAGCATTCTTATTTAGTCGAAAAATTTTTAATGGTGACGTGGCACTTGATGGCCATTGTTGCAATTGCGGTCACGTTTCATAAATAACAACGTTTGTTGTTCGGTGGATGTTTATGATGTTTTTCTCATGTAAGAGGACAAGGAAATCAGAGGTTGCTTCCTCTCGGCAAACTCATTCGCCTTAACTTTGACGTAGAACTCACTGTGTCGTAGCACCAATAGAAAAAATACAAAAAAGTCAAACTGCTAATCTCAGTTTTGATCCGTCCATAGACGGCATTATATAATGAGATTTCCAGTGTTGGGCAAATTATGTAAATTCTGTAACTGCCTTACAAAATTAACCTCTAGATGCTTAACACTCTTTTTTAGTTTCAATAGATTAGAGCCAATAGAAGAACTTCACTTTTTCTAACGAAGGGGTGTGAGTGTTTGAGGGTTGGGACTGAGCGCCAAGTAACAACGTCGTCTTTATAGCAGATAGATCTCGGGCCATTTTCCATAAGTAAGGACAGACGGTCGGACATTATGCAGACTCACTGCTTGTGATTATAAAGCTCAAGTTCTCTTCAGATCTTTGTCCTCTATGAATTTAGACTTTAAATTTTAGAGATCCGCATAAATCATCCTATTGCCAAGCATATGTGAAATCCATTCCATAATCGATGACCTTATTCTATACTTTTGGACGCATATCAATTATTTTATTAGAAAGGGTGTTGCTGAAAGCACCTCTACATCTGGAGACAGGGAGGGGCGGTTTAGCCGGTAGACCCCGATCGTGGGGAGTCCGGTACACGGGGGGCTAGTCCCCCTAGGTGCGTAATGCATTCCCCCCTCCACCCAAAAAAAATCCATGAATCCAGCTGCAGTTGATAGTTTGAAGAGGAAACCTTTCTCGAAAAATTGCGGTATCTCCTGATTTGCTCTTGGAGTACTCCTCCTCGAATATGCTTGGAATTTATAAGATCCATGGCTTCTAGATTGTTATCAGCAAAAACACTGAAGATATTGGTAAACGTCGGTGGGATTTGAATCCAATACCTCACAAATTACCACGAATCCACAGAATCTCTGACGTCCTATAGTTATAGACTGTAATCTGCCAAACTGCAATTTGGAGAAAGAGCTGATTATAATGAAAATGAAAAAATGAGTGGATCAAAAATAGGGCGTTTCAACACCCTGACCCCGATCTTGTAATGGCTGATAGTAATACCATACGATATTCCGTAAATTTGACGGTTAGACAGGAAACTTTAGATCCATTTTAGAAGACGGTGATCTAGACGAAAAAATTTAGTACAATATACAGTGAGGATCATCAAAGGTTTGATGAATAGTGCCTGTCCTAAGTTCCGAGAGCTATGTAATATTTTTCAACATTATGGTTTAGGTATTTGGTAATGATACGTTTAACTCAAACTATTTGAAGCTAACGAGGATTTTAATAAATAACGTTGTGCGAGTGAAGTATAATATAAATGTATAATAAATCACGAGGATGACGAATCTGTTAGAAAAAGCAGTCTTTACGATGATAGTCTCGTTTAAGGATTCAACAGTTCTAAACTTTGGATCATGTCTCAAAATCCAAAATCTTGTACACCCTCCAAAGTTGTAAGCTTCACAGAGTGGGTAATTAAATATGAGTATACTACATCAGGGCACTGTTCGTTGTTCAGAGAAGGTGCACTCAAAAGAAAAATTAATTATTTTCCCCCAAAGTGAAATCAGTCAGCCCCAAATAGTTGGCGCCCAGGGCGGCAATTGGGGTGCACAGCCCTGCACGAATGCGGTTTCGTAAAGTATTCCTCACGGGCTGTTAATTTAATTTGCTCTGCTGCAATGGAGTTTGCAGTGAGACGTGTGCCGCATGAAATTCTCTTTGTGAATCCTTAAAGGGCGCCTCAAAGAAGTTCAGCTGCATGCAACGACACATTCAATTTGCTTCCGCTCTCTGAACCCGTCCCATTGGAGCACTCTAATCGCTTTTCTTTGCCGTTTCAGGTAGCGTGGATGCACTTCGAACAGTCGGCAATACTGACAGTCCACAACCATGTGATAACACGTAATCCCCGCATCAGTGTGACACATGACAAGCACGACAAACATCGGACATGGTTCCTGCATATCAACAACGTCCAGGAGGAGGACAAGGGGCGCTACATGTGCCAAATTAACACTGTTACGGCCAAGACACAATTCGGATATGTGCATGTCGTGGGTAAGTTCTTCTCCGATTCCCCAGAAAGGAAGACTGATGGCTTCCTAATATCCTCGGAGCACAACGGGTGGACGTCGGGGGTTGCAAATGTGTAAAAACTAGAAGATGAAACTTTTCTAATAAAACGATTACACGGGGGAGTCGGAACGTGGTCGGGGCACACATAAGTGAAATATGGTCCTGTTGTGGATGAATCGAATCGAACGGGGACCAAGGTGAATATTGCTGTGCAGAAGTTACTTAATTCCCATGTTGTTCCAGGACATTTAAGGCAAACAACTTGCGAGGACTTCGGCTGATTGTGGCGCCTCAGGTCTCTCCCCCACTGCGCCTCTTCGACTTCAATCCAACGTGAGAGGCCGTGCAAGTATTCTGTTGATGTGGTCACTGTCATCGCTGTCGACCTCTTCCCTTTGAGGGTATCCTTTAAAATTGTGACTTAGATTTCATTTAGGACACATGTGCCTCTCCCCCTAACCAGTCCCGCGGATCGAATTGCTGAAGAAAATTGTCTGGCTCTTACATCCCCGTCCCCAGCTGCCGGCACTTCGCCCTCATTTGTTATTCCATTCTCGATTCTAATCAAAAGTTAGCTGTGTGTAGGATATGTTCTCGGTATGTCGTCCTTGCCGGATCGGGAGACACGGGAAGATGGGCGGGGGAGTGGACAAGTCAAGTATGCCAAAGACTTTTTGTTTCCCTTTCCTTTTGTTTTGCTTCAAGGAGCACCATAAGAGGGCCAAGTGTGAGACGGATCCAGCGGTCTCGTACACTCGTATTGAGCGATAAAGATCTTTTCCATTTATTAGTTCTATATCTGGTGGATGTTTCGTAGTTCGTCCTGGCTGGCCTGACCCGCTCTCCGCTCACATTGTCCTTGCGATAATCTCCGTTTTATCTGCCGTATCTGCCCCTTTGGCAGGGATTATCGCAACGGACGGCTGGCCCACTCTAATCCACATATGGTTTTGATTGGTTAAGTTTTGAGCATTTTTCTGACATACTGTTTGCCTCCACCAGCAGTAAAAGTTTGTTTAGCCGATATGACGGCTTTTGGGGCATTCTTCGGGTGGTTTATTAGTGATGTTCAGGAATTGTTGCTGCAACATAAGAGAGTTTTGCTTGTGTGTGTGTCTTTAACCCCCAAAACTGTTGGCTTACAGTGCCAGCAAAATTTAATTATGTTTTAAAGTCATGCTTAGGTTGCTGAGATCTTGGAGAACTCTTGGTAAGTAGTTATCTGTCGATTTCCAGGTTTTTATTGATTTTTGATATGCTTTTGTAGTGGTTTCTTGCATTTCTTAAAGAGTCACTTCGTATTCGAGTCATTTAAGCTGTTGAACAGGGCGGTGTGGTTCAAAAAAAAATTTTGAGCTGAGGATATAGTAAAGCACGCTTAGGCGAAACTTGAACTGGAATTCTGTATCGGTAGAAATATTGAAAGTTTCAGGTCAAGCATTGCGATGTAGAACAAGTATTGTGTTGTTCTGGATTCTCTCATAGAGCCTTAAGGTACTAAATCCCTATGTACCTAGGAATCTAACTAGGAGAAGGCCATTTAAACGTTGCAGAGCAGGGTTTCACAAATGCAAATAAGTTCCATTTCCACTTTCTTAAGAAAGAGGTGGCAGTCTTCATTTTCTGCTTGTTCTATTTTCCTACAATTATGGGACAATATCCCTTATAGAGCTGAAAGAACATTGTTTTCTGTTATTTCTGCTATGAATTTAATTTTAGTGGCACGGGACCATCAGTTTGTTGATGCGTAAAGCAGAAGGCGCCGAGAGTCTTGATCTAGACGTAGAGATTCACCATCTGTGAAGCAACTGGTCAAATCCCTTCTTCAAAATTTTCCTTTATCTATTTGAGAAATTAAGATTCTTGCGGTCGATTAGACACTACTAATCTCCAGGTGACGTTCTCACTACGGTGAGCGCTGGTGCTGAAGATATTGCATGGTCCAGGAATCAACTCCATATTTCTCCTTCCTCTTCAGACATGGAAGGGGATATTCCATCCATATTAGAAGTTTTAAAGGGATTCGAAGGAGCCCCCTCCTCTCCGAGGAGGGTTTAAAAAATTCCCTGGTTTCGAGCAAAGAGGATCTTTCCTTTCATGTGCCTATTTCAAAGTGGGTGATACGTCCACTAGCGTTGTTGAAAGGTTCATTCTATAGTAGATCCAGTTTGCTCTGCAACGTACATGATTCTCTATGATTTTTGGTCATAATCAAACCTAATATGATGCTGATCTGAGCTCAACTGTTCATTCGAGATTTTTTGGCTTCCAACAATTTTCCGAGTTCCAAAGGAGTATTCATATCCTACTTTCTCTGCTGACTAATGAAGATTAGTCCATTACCCAAATTTATTACTTCTAGGTTAGTGCTAAGGATGCAGTTGCTTTTTCTAACTAACGAGTACATCTTGAAAGACGTTTTGCTTTCTATTTGCATTTAACTCTACCGCAGATGGTCTCACTCTTCCTGTAGCAGTTTAGAGGGTTGATTGTTCGTTTGTCAGTATAAGTAATGCGAAATAATACATCACGATAATATGATATCCCAAGCAGCTTATATTGCTTTTAATTACTAAGTCGACACTGGAGATTTGATTCCGCTTTGATATTTATATCAAAATGGTTTTCCAGATAATTTTAGTTGTAATAATAAAGGCTGCAGTTAAATCGGTGCTAGTACTCAATATATCTAATTTTTATCACATACTCTTAAAGCAGGAATCAGGGGAAATTATTGAAACATATGACTCCAACTAAAGCTTTGTGAACGTATGTAAAAGTAGGACCACTAAACTTTTCCAATATCACTGAAGTGGACTGTCGTGCACCCCATACATCCATGTCTCAACTTTCTACTCAAATGCGGTTGTAACTTAGTCCATTTTCCTTGTCAAAGCAGCGGAATTTACGCTCAGTAGAATGTAGAGTTGGTGTAAACTGCCAAAACTCCACTCGAAAAGTTTCAACAAAAACAACAGCAATAACAGGAAATCAGTGTCCTCATGCTGGAAAACAAGGATATATCACTGAATCGTCCAATGCTGCAATAACACATCAATTACTTGCCCCTGTATTCCCGATCCCACTTGGTTTAGCGTGTCAGCACATTCCCCCCTCCCTCCACCCCTCTTCCGAGTTATTGAAAAAATACCGAGGGACTAACAAATTTACGAAAAATCCGCCGTAAAGTTGGTCCAGAGAAACTTTTCCCGCTTTTGTTTCCGATAAATGCTTTACAGAATTTTTGCTTTTTCGGCGAACACAAAGCTCCCTCATCCTCTGGTTTCTGCTCTTCTAACCAAATTTCATTCCAAGTGCAGCTATATATTCCCCACCACCCCCCTCCCCTTGATCCATTTCGGTTTTAGCATTCCAACACTCGAGATGAATGAGGAAAGTTTTGGTTTTTTACGTGCCATCTACGAGTTTGGCAAGACTCGTCGTCGTATGTCCTAACGAAAATGGCTAAGCATCCTGCTGTACACGCATCCATACATTCTCCATAGGTTCCAGGAATGGGGGGAACTAATCGAAAAACAGATTCCTGGTGCATAAATCAGAGGCCAACTTCGGTCACATATCCGCAGATAAATACATGAATCTGGGCATACATTCTCGTTCTGGGTGATTTGCTGAAGGATATTACGGCAACTTCTGGACAGGGTGGTGCACAAGTCCCTGGGAACGGGAAGACTCACTCCTCCACACTGAGTTGAGACAATATTCAGTTGCCCCACCGCCGGGACTTTCGTTGAGTGCTAAATAAAAGAACATGACCCGGAGTGCGAAAAACGGGAGGAAATTAGTTTTCGGACGAAATATGCATCGGTCAAAGCGTTGGTCTACTAAAAATGAATTATAGGCCCCCCCCCCCCACTAGTGTGTGTTCGAGGATATTAGTTTGGTGTTCTATTTATAGATTTCTTTTTTTCTTGTGCGGGGCAAAATTTATCGTTATGTCATATTTTTGTTGTTACAGTTCCGCCAAATATTGATGACACCCTGACGTCCAGTGATGTTATCGTCCGGGAAGGAGCCAATGTCACGTTGAGGTGTAGGGCGACCGGAAGTCCAGAACCTTCAATCAAATGGAAACGAGATGACGGAAGCAAGATATCTATTGATAAGGATATTGAGGGTAAGTAACTTAATACCGTTTTGCTGTACTGGAAGTTTTTTTTTCTGTTGGGATTTAGAGTCATCATCAAGTCAAAAAATCTTATGTAATGAACTTTGCATTTTTGATTGATTTAAATTAATAGTCAATTACAATACAATGTAAAAGCCTAGGTTGCCATAAATAACTCCATACCTCTTCTGGCTCCTCATGGGCCTATTAATTAGCTTCCACCCAAATTTGATTGACAGTAGGTATTGTGCTATGATATAAAATATATTTGTGAAGCCCTTTAATTATAGGTCCTTTTTTAATGCTTCTGGACAGCGTGGAATTCTTTAATAAACTTCAAGTTGTTTTTATTAACCCTTAGAAGCATGACTTCTTCACACCCGAGTAGCATAGTTTATAAGTATTAGCTATTGCAGACTAGGTGATGAATACCAAGTTTCTTGCAACTGCGATAGTTTTAGGAGTAATGAATCCGTCTTTCCATTGCACTTATTTCTAAGGATTAAGGACGAAGAGCATTAAGGTGCTGGAAACGCACGCAATGGAAGACCGTATATGTTTCAGTAGGATTCTACACTTTTGCACAAAGTTGCCTCTAATATGTCCTCAAATACTCTACGCTATCAAATGTGGCGAAATTATATTACAGGAATTTAACAAGTAAAAATAAAAAGAGAAATTGACGGTAATTAGAGGGGGAATGGATGGTAATTAAGAATTTATTTAGGCTATTTCTTAAGTGGAGTAAACATTCAGTCATTTTAGTAAATTAGTGTGGGATGTAATCGTAAAATTTAATTAAGTAAGGTAGATTAATATAGGCAGACGATAGTCAATGTCGAAAGAGCCTCTTGCCCTTGGCTACTATTTTTCTTCTGTAAATTAATTTTTGGATACTGTGTTATACTTTACCAAGGCTTTTATAGGATACTATGCCCATTATGGAAACAATTCTGTGTTGTCGTGAGCAACTGATGTTTTTTTCACGAAATCATTAATTTGTAGATAAATTATTTTCTCTAATACTTTTGAGAGAGATGCTAAAGGGCCTAAAATCGCTAGGTAGAGTGGCGCCAGATACAACCCTTGCAATTTGGACGCATCGGGATGATTAGGTGTGGTTAAAATTGTGCTGAAAATATGAGTAATAGGTATAAAGCAAAATAATAGGTAAGACTGGTTTCAAGAGCCTTATGTCCATCAAATTGGTTCCCATAACCTCTGCAAGCACAACATCCTCAGGACACACATGAAAAATAAATCACCCACCTGCATATTCTCAATAATTTCGCCCATATGATTGTTCGCAACAAGTCCAAGGTCAGTTATCTTGCACGACATTGGCAAAATAACTTCAAGCCATTCATCCGGGATATCAGGCTCGAATAATCCGTCATTACAAAAACAGATACATTGTAACTCCACAGGATTTAGCTGTAAAGGAGTATTTTTGGAGCAAGTGAATATTTTACCTAAACTAGATTGTCAGTATAAAGATGAATGTTTACACTTTCGATAACAGCTGGCAAATAATTAATGCATAAACTAAATAGAATAGGTCTGAATGTGGATCCTTGTGGGACCCCACAATAGCCCCGAAAATGCATTGTTATCCCTGATGGGCTATAGTTATAACTACGTCCCAAAAGGATATTATCCAACATATGGTTGACTGCTATACCAAATCTAAAATTGCTGAAAAACTTCTGCATAAGAATAACATGATTTATACAGATGGGAGCTTTCGAAAAATCTAAAAGAACTAGGGTAATAACTCCTGTCCACAATTACATTTTCCTCCTACATAATCAAGTATCTGTACATACACGTAAGTTTCTATAAAGCTTTTGACAGAAATCACAGTATGCTTATATGTAGGTTGACGATCGATCAGCTGGAGCTTTGGAAGAGCATATCTTGGGTGTAGAAAAAATTGGAGTGGTGGAGTGGTGTTATTACCGGAGACTAATTGGCAGTAGTGAAAAAAACATTGAGTTCATCAACATTAAAACTTTAGTCCTTTTGGTTCATACCATAAACTCCAGCCTGTCGTATGTTTCGTCACAATGTTTTCGGAACAAGATATATGTTTGCTTACAAAAAATAAAAGGTAGGGGGATCTATCAGCCCATGTAGTTCTTATAGGTACAAATGTATCGAAAAAGTAACATTAAATTTGTGAAGAAATCCACCTGGTCGTCAACTGATATATAATTAAAAATTGTGTCCAATGGAAGAACTGAGCACTCATAAACCAGGGAAGACCAGTCAATGTTGTTATAGTCTCTGTAGGATAAATTCGAGGAAGAAAAATTCATTTCCATTGAGAAACCATAGGTGAGAACGGAAATATATTTGTACAGCATATTAGGTGCACTGAGTTGGTGATCAACGGGGATTCTATCATTATCCGAGATAAGAAGTAAATAAAGAGCTGAAGGATCAGCTGAATTATAGAAAGCCAGTATAGTAAATGTAGAAATTGATCGAATGATAGCAAGAATTACTGTAATGCAGGGTTTTCAATGAGCGGACTTAAAAATAAAAATCAACTCATTGTTTGACTGTTTTTTGATCGACTAAAATTGTGCGCGGACTGCAACTGCTTGAATCTACTCAGAAGTGAATCCATTTAAGATTTGAGTACCCTCAAATTCGAATCCGATCAATATTTGAGTTCGATCAAAATTTGAGTGCGATCAGTTTTGAGTCCACGCAAGTTTAAGTGTTGAGAATATGAGCGGAAATGGAAATATGAACTGGATGGGTCACACTTTTTCTGTTGTAGAGATGCTAAAATGCTTCAATCCATGTAATTCACATTGGAATAGAAGTAGAATACACTATCGTTTAACAGTGGAAACCTTCCAGGCATTCCTTCTTGCCTACTCTTAAACTTCTCTTCGCAATCTTTGCTGTGCCAATTTAATCTGAGTCTGCATCTTAGTTTTTATTAACGGAGTTGTGTTCAGATGGCTTTGTTCCTGTCTTGTAGTTGTCTATTAAATTTTCTGATATTACTTTTAGAAAATATAATACTTAACGCGTTCAACTCGACGTGACCCACCGGTGGTTCACGCAAGAATCTTAAGAGAAAATTACATGATAAACTAAATACAACATGAGAAAGCTTTTTTCCTAGCAAAGCGTCGGATTGAACGTGTTAAAGATCCTCTCGCAATGCACTGAACACCTGTGCACAATAACCCAATATTGAACGAATTTGGGTTTTTATTCGCCTCATTACAACTTGTACATTTTCTTTTCAGTTGTGGAATGGGAAGGAGAA
>QYTT01085594.1:5254-36822 GCA_006980735.1 Dasypogon diadema | reverse complement strand
AAAAACTTGTACAACTGTTTGATTTCAGGATTTTCTTCTTTGGAAATAGAAGGTATAATGTAAAGATGAACTTTCCATTGATGGTGGTTCCAAGCAGCTCTGCTTTTTCATACCTATCGCAGTTTGAAATATTTTTCATCAGTACTCACATTTCAAAGTCATGTGTGACAACAAGTCTAATAATTACTTAGCTCGGTAATTGTGTACATTCAATTTTCTTGAAAGAAGCCCAAATCATAGCTAATTAATGAAGTAGAGACTCCATTGGACTATGTGAATATCCTGGGAGAGTTGTTGGGGTTTATTTGCAAGTTGAAGCTAGAAGAAATCCAAAAATCCGAAGTTCCTTTATTTGACTTTAAAAAATTTGCATGGATCCCCATTTTGTATGTAATTATCGTTTGAGGGCTATCGAAGTAGACCTGCTTTGGGGTCCTTTTTCACCCTTTTGCCAAGATTCGTCGTAGTTTGCTTGCATTGAAGCACTTCTAAGCAATTCCCTAACGTCCAACTTTTTTGTTATTTTGAGCATTTGTTTATAAGTTATCTGCCTTATACTGTCCGTAGCGCAGTCTGTGATATCCGTCCTCCTGCTCGCCAAGGTCGAGAAATTGCACACAATGTGCTCTGCTGTTTCAGTATTTTCCATGCACGGTCTGCATGTATCTCCAGGATCTTCATCCTGTTGGGATGATATCGAAAGCTTCCGTGCTCAGTAGTGAAAGAAATTAACAATCTCAATCTTTTCAAGTTCTTGCGTTCTTTTATAGTCCATTTCCCGATTAGATTTTTCATCTTTCCTCACCCAAGAGAGGAATATGGTTGTGAACCTTGGAATTCTGCAGCCACCCCTGTTTTACTAAGGTGTTAGTTTATCGCTCGCTAGAGATGAGTTCATCTCCGGCTGTTCCATGCATCTGATCAGGTTTTTGTTATCCAGCGCAATAAGGATTTTACCACCTCGCATCTGATTCTTCATTAAGTAGTCCTGGTACACCGAGACGCATCTCCCAAAGCCGAAGCTTACATACCAGAACAAATGTAGGTCTCCAGAAAAGATTTTGCATCTGCCTGCCATTTCCAAAAAATCCGACCATAATATAAAAATATCGCTATGGTCCTTTTTGTGGCAGTGATCCGTCACTGATAAGGGCCTTTCAATTATTTTGACCTCTTGTTCTTGTCCTTCAGCATCGTGACTGCCCTGATCTCTCTTAACCTGAGTGCCACCTCTACACGCATCTTCTTCACAAACAGATGCTGCGGTGGTAGCTGCACGAGAACTTTTAACGCGGTTATGAACTTACCTCTCCTCGCCACCAACACTACACTCGTCCCTTCAAGTCTCGAAAGTAAGAATTCAACTGTGACTTTCCACAATATGTATATATAGTACAACAACCCTCTCTGTGGATACCCTTTTGTGACTTTTCGCCTATCACTTGCCTGACCGGTTTGAATCCTATTTGACCTGTTTTTCAACCTGTTCTCCACCCATCTCATCAAGAACGGGCTAACTTCATGTCTTTGCAGGACACCTTTCAATTTTCTGTACTGCATTTTGTCCCTCAAAGTGGTCCATCCTATGTCTCCTATATTTAGTTCTTCTTTGTGCCACTCTCATCAACTGGTGAAGCGTGGGATCCGCCAATCTCTGCTGGTTTACACCCCGTTCAGTGTGGTGTAGTTCAGAAAGGATGCCACCCTGACCGACCTAAAGTATTTTGCCTCGATATAGAACATTTTTTCCTCGTTTCGATAGAAAGAACACTTTTATTTTGTTCCATTTAATCGAAGATTTTTTCCCGTGTAATACTTACAAGTTTGTACTGAGATGCCTTCTGCATTATGGAGCAACATCAGGGGGTAGGATTTCTCTGCAGAGCATGATGATTTTTAAGAAGAGAATCCTCAAATAAAGATGAGGTCGAAAGGAGTCTTTTTACATTTTTCGATTTTATTATTAATGATTGTAATTACAATAAAGTGTATTCTTCCTGCATGAAAAATTATCTTAAAATACCCAATTACTACTTAACTTGGGCTCAGCAAGAAACCATGCAAACTACAGGGTGCTACAGCTTTGGAAATGAACATGGCCAATCGATCGATTAATAAAATTTTGTAGTCCTTTTAATTTCAGTTTTACAAAGAAATGAAAGTTCTAAGTTGCTCGCTTTTATATTGGCCAAAATACATTTAATTTCACTGGATGTTTGAATTTATTCTTTGCGGCTATTTAATCCTGCTCAATTTAATTGAGCAAGAAAATCCTCTTCACATTTTACAAGAAGAAAGAAATTTCTGGAAGTTTGCTCAAAGAACTCTATGCGAAGTTGGGATAACATTATTTCTCTGACATGGCAAAGGAATGGAACGGCCAACAAGCTGTACAAGAATTGTGCCTTAAGGTATACACGTAAAAGGATAAGTACAACACAATTCCTTCTTTCTGAACGAACACAAAATGGAATACTAATTTACCTGTGGCAAATAAAAACGAGAGGAATTTAGAAAAAAAATTGACATCGTGCTTTTAACTTTTTGTTACCAACCAATGCTTCTGGCTTTTTGGTAACACGTGGCCAAGTGTTGTACTTTTCTGCGAAACCCTATTCTAAATTATTAACGGATACTTGCGATTTCTTCTTCATCTTTAATATCCTGTCACCATATAGCCTTTCGTTTAAATTTTATTGTTTAAATAATAAATGAGCCACAGGAGATAACTCCCTGCTGGTGCACTTTGATGATGTTCACTCTGCACAGAGTCTGTACAGTGCGTATCCAGTAGATAAAGAACGCTCAGGAATATGCTCTAATTTTCTACGTAAATGACTTTAATTACTTTTCACTGCATGGAGTTAATTTTGAAATGGCTAATCCTCTGAATTATTCTCTTTCACAGAAACCAACCCCGTTGGCATTTGTCGGCTTTGGTAATCCTTGTATGAAAAGTGATGAGAGTAATTCAAATTGGGAAATTATAATAATTAATCTTATTTGGAATAATGTCCATCAAAGGGATAGAATTTGTAGTGCGTTTTAAACTATGTACGTTGTCAGCAAGATTTATTTGACTGTTAATTGCAGAAAGAAAGGATTATTTCAAATTAAGCACAGTAAAAGTGCGGTAGTCTGAATCCTTGTTAAAAGTGCTTTATTATCAAATTTTGGAGTAATCAATTATATTTTAATTATATTATCAATTATATATTTAATTATTTAAACAATAATTTCAAGAAATTGTAATTAGGTGTGGCTTTATGACGAAACTCCTAGAAAATGGCCTCATAAGCCGAAATACGCGTATCGGAAAACAAAAAATCTTTTTACTTTATAGAAAAACCTCCATTACTATTAATTAGGTGTATCATTTAAATTTATTCGATTACAATTACTTGTATTTGTAATTGAAAAGCCAAATATATTCAATTACTCAGCAATTATAAAAATTACTTGAATTAAACGTAATTATAGAAAAAATGGTAATGATTACATTTTGTAGCTTTGTGTTTAGTTACATAAATTATATTTAATTATGATAATATCAAAAAAGCACTTACAATTTAATTTTAACATAGAAAATTCAGATGGAATAAGATTTGTAAAGCTTTCTAATAGTTGAAGATAAAGCCCTAGATTTTGCGGAAATATTCTTGCCTTAGGATATTTTTTAGGTCAATTATTTGGGCAAATGCTTCAAATTCAGTGAATCATGTTTTCACACTACTACTAAACTACACACACTACTAAACACACACAACAACGCGAAGAGATTAAGTATATCTTAAATATTTCCTGTTAAAATTCTTTCACACTATTCTTTTGTTTTAATTAAACCAATCCCGTGAATTCGTTTTATGACCACGATAAAATTGGCAGAGTCTTTAATATCTAATCTTGCTTTGATGTGCTAAAGTTCAAAGTAATCTAAATAGGAAATTGCCACTGTCACTTTCATAAGAAGTAATCTCAGCTAAGATAATTTGAGCAAAATTGTGTACTGAAAAAAATATGTCACTCACCACAACCATATTACGCGTGTCCATCCATCAGACCAAAACTGGAATATCCACCTACGTCCTGTCCTTTACACACCATGATTACCATCTACGTCAATAAATTATGCGTCCCCCTATCAAAAAATTTTCTACTCACGAACTGTCGCATAGGCATTTCACGCATTTTTATAAATAGATATTTTAAAAGTTTCTAATTTAATACCCAATCGAAATGTTTAATGTGAGATTATGAGAGTATACTATCCATATAACATTCTACCAGGAATACGTATTGATGAAGGCGAACCTTACGAAAGCGCAAATTCATAGGCATTGGGGCATATGTTGCATTTTGTACTTCCAAAGTTTGGACCAAAGGTTACAAACTTACTGTTGTGTCATCCTCCGCTAGCCAAAAGACGCAATGAATACCATCCATTCTGCCAAATTTACAAAGTAAACTCTGGCTCCATATCCCTGTCTAGTATTCGATATCCACCCAATGATTTCTCGGGGCAACAGTTGATCTATCCGATTATACCTACAGTTCTTTTTTACCGATGTTAAATCTTCCCTGACGGGCCATTCTAATACGTACGCGTACCGTCTCGAAAACCGCTTCGACAAGAGATAGGATAAGACTTTGGTCCAAAGTTTAGAGGAAATCAGTTCAATCAGTCGTGTCAGAAGACTATCAGCAACACGTCAAACATCTAATCCATACGCAGACCCACGTCCAGATCTGTAAAACTATTCGGACCGCTCTCCGTGGACACCCGTCCAGTTGCATGAAACGTACTAAAAGTCTTTTACTACTTGGGTTCGAAAGTTCGGAAGGCTGATTATTTCATCTTTTGAATTCGTTTATCATCGTTATGGTTGAAACGTGATGAAACGATGATTATGGTTAAAACGTGATTTCAACCTGATATGGTACCGACCAATGAGCCCATCCATAAGGACTACACCCCCATATGACGGTTATATTCACGAATTATATTTGGACCAATTGCCTGATTATGTTTAAACTTTTTTCTCTTTCTTTCAATATATCTTTATACAATGCCTCGCTGCTTGTTTGCCGGTTTTGGGGCTTTACTGAAATTTTTTTTGGTGCTTTCCAATCAATAATTCCTCAGAATTTATCTTGGATTTATCTTCATATCAAAAAAGGCCTGCTCCAATGGAGAATCGTTACGTTCATTGGCTTTTCAATTCCGAATAAGTCATTCCTGGATTAGTACTATTTTATTCGGAAAAAGTACTGACAAGCATTTGTAAAATAATGTTAAAAGACTTCATTCCACATTGCCAACAGAAAAATATCTGAAGCAAGTAACAAAGGATTATTTTAAATTATGGGGCTTTCCAAATTGTTGTGGTGGCATTGATGGAAAGCACATCAGGATAAAATGCCCAAAAAATTGTTGTGTTTTTTTTAATTATAAAGAATATTTTTCTGTTGTCTTGCTCGCGATTACAGATACCCATTACAGATTTAACGCTGTTGACGTTGGATCATACGGCCGTAAGGGTGATGAAGGAATTTATGTAAAAACTGATGTAGGAAAGCTTATTGCTAATGAAAAGTTTCCATTTTCTGCATCAACAGCACTTCCAACAATGTCAATCACCTTACCTCATGTTTTAATTGGCGGTAAAGTGTTTAATTTAGCTGAAACGATGATGAATCCTTATTAATCGATTTGCGATATTCAAAAAGTTACGTACAACTATAGGCATTCACGAGAAAGACGAATCACAGAAAATGCATTTGCAATAATAGCTCAGTATTTCTGTATTTTTCAATCAATTCATCATCCTCCTCTTTACTAAAATACACTCTTTTTGCCATTTTTATTTTTCGTTGACTAAATTCCGATCAAATCAAACTCTTAATTTCGACGTAATTGCGTCCACAAATGCGCCCACAATTGCGTTACTAGGTTTATTGAAAACCACTGATATATTCTCCGTCTGTTTGACTACAATGTAAATGCGCCGGCTAATTTTAATCGTGCGTTTGCGCCGGCGCAGTTTATTGGAAACGATACCTTTAGGATATACCACTTTTCTTCTTTATCTCACTTTACTAGCCTACCCTACTACAATAGGAATGCGTATATGATTACCTAACCATGGTCATGTTAAAGCAGTAGATGTTCTTCGAAGGGATTTCCCAGGTTCTTACAAAAGGTATAAGTAAGTCTAGAAAAGTTATGGTTTTGAATACCGTCGTTAAGATATGGATTCTCCAGCTAAGGTTTCTATCAATGATTACTCCAGGATAGTAGACATTATTAGTGCATGAAACGTTTACCGGCTTAAGTAATGTTCTTACATCTAATGAGTAAGAGTACCACCGCAGTTTTTCAGGAGTTTATTTTTAGCAGAGGTCATCTAAATGGGTTTAGGAAAAAAAGTTAATAAAAAAGTGATTTGTACTAATTTTAATATTTTTTCTTTGTCTTTACAATCCACACTTTTTGCATCCCCGTAAATCACAATTCGATTACTACAACACGTTACATTCCACTGAAAATGGATGATAATTAACTTTGAAAATTTACAAGGGCATATCAAAGTTCAAATTCTGAGACCCCTAAGCCTCTATTGTTCCAAAAATAATCGATTACAGTAAATGGTTTCGCCTCTACTAAAAGCTTGATTGTGCCCATAAAGTTCAAAATACATCAATCGCTTCAAATTGTTCCCTTGATTCATTAGAAGGCATTCAATTTCCCTCATTATTTTTTAATTAGTAGCCGTGATGAAGGGATCGGTGAAGCCGTACGACCGAGTTACGGTCATGGCATTTTATTACTCTCGTTACCCAAATAAATTTCTTCTCCTATTAAAAGATTTTAATAATTTTATGCTAATAGCTTCTGCTTAATTACTTTCTAAACATTGAAAATTAAGCAATTGGTTGTAAAAGCTTCTTAAATATCTTTAGAGGGAGCAAACTTCGCATTGAACCAGAATCGAAGATTATTAAAATTGAATAATTAATTTGTTAATTTCAGCTTCGACTCATTTTCAATAACCGCACGAAGTGGGTTAGGTACAAAAAATGTATTTCTAAACAAATGTTCATAAATGGACGATTTTAAATTATTTAAGGGTAAAGGGAAAGATACAGGGGATTAAAAAAATCGTAAAAATATTAAAAGGGGTTTGATTTTTATGACGAAAGTATTTGGAGCATCTCAAAATCATCCCTGTAGAAAATGTGTTCATTACTTCATTCAACATCAATATTCCCATGGATGTGGGGAATTTTAACCCAGGGATGTCATTGGAAATTCATGAATTACTCTTTGGTACATTATTATTTCATCGGTTCATTGATGGAAGTGTAAGGATAAAAATAAGGTTTCCTTTAAGTATTCAATATTCACTGTCGTTCTACTTTATTCTTTTGTTCTCATAAGCTATATGAGAACTTTCGCTCAAAATTAAGAGACAAAATAGAAATGGGCCACGTTAAAGCTACAAGTGATACTGCTGAGCTGACCTGAATGGGTTAAATCATAAGTTCCTCTCTTCCCATTGATAATGATGTTAAAAATATGGGATGGGTGCATGAATTTTTCAATTCGAGCAATCTATGTGGTGGGTTTTGATGTTCTATGTGGGGTACCCCAAGGTTCTATTCTCGGAACTTTACTCTTTTTATATTTATTAATGATTCCGATTATGTAGTTCACGATTGAGACTTTGAATTTATTTCTACTATTTTTTTAATGGGAATCTTTTAAACTAATGAGGAAATAAAGTTAATATGATCAGAGCTGCAGTTTGTACGAGGTTCGATTTTTTGCTATTTTTAAAAAGGAAAGAAAGTCTGAAACTTTAACGAGATATTCTTCGACAATTCACAACTTTAGATGAATTTTAGGTTTTGATCAGGTATTGCTATTATATTTTTATTTTTTGTTGACAAATACAACCTTAAACAAAACAAACAACCCAACAATCACAATAAGTGTTAGTCCAGATATTGGAACAGAATATTATTATTATATATTTCAGAAATATCCTAATTATATTCCATGGTCATTTTCGGAAATTTCAAATTCGATAAATGAGTAATTTATTATGAAATGGGTCTTGCCTTTAAATTGATCTGTTGCTTACACACGTATTCTTTATAATGGCCACCAGTATTGACTTACAATTAAGTTGCGAACACCGCAAGCTGAGTAGATTGATGACAAAATTAGATCGATAATTTTAATTAGAAATCCAAGTAATTCCCATTCAACAAATATGAAACCACCAAAGTGGTAGGAAGTAAATAATTGTTTGCACCTCACTGACAGACATTTTCAGATTACAAAATTAATGAAACGGTCGATTTCTTCCCCACCAAAGCTATCGTCTATTTTTAGCTCATTATGAAACATAATCTCTTTTCTATTATTAAGTATTTTCCTAGAATTATTAACCCTTCGAACGTGTTACAGTCGCATATCTAATTTCAAAAAAATTATAAACAATTTTTACCTTCAAGTTAAAGGCAAAAAAAGACAGAAATTGTTTGTAAATTCGAAAAACATTGAGGAAATAACAATTATGTGTGTGGCATCATTCATTGAAAAATAATTCTGACCAGTATAATCCCAAATGTCTCACGTAATTAATACCACAAAAGGTTCAGTTCATAATGGAAGCATGTGGAAAACCTCATCCTGAAATAAGCTTTCCAATAAATTATGAATGATACCCATGCTAAAATTTCGTGTATCATGGAAAGATGATATTTCATTATAAATTCTACTTTGTTCCATGTTTGTTAATTACATGTCATCAGTTCTGGTAAGGATGGGGTTCAAAATTAAGTTACTTTTTACATTTTGAGTAGAGGCAAATTCAACAAAATTTTCACAGTGACATGATTTTCAAAAAGTCTAGTAAGCTTTTCACAACAAAATTATCCTGATATGTTAATCTTAGTATTATGTGTAATGAACACGAAAAGTATGCTTCACTTCAGACTATCCAAAGTATTTTAATCTTTATAAACTTGTATAACAATAAATTGCTTCTATACGACCATAAGTCTGGGCATTATGAACCCTATAACCAAAAGAGGAAAGCTTATAGCAAATTGGCAGGTTTTATGTATGAAAATTTCTTGTACAAAATTAAGTTTTCAATTTTGCTCTAAAGGAAAAGAGGCTTTATAATGGGTATGGATTAAAAGACCCGACATTGACCGCTGTCAGGGAAGTCAAGCCTCTCCTCTTGTAGTTTGATTTACTACTAATTAAGATATGAACTTTATATTAGAATAATATCAAGGGAGTTGGGAAGACATACGAAATATAACATCGTATACAAACAGCTCATAAACCATAAATTGCAATAGAGAAAAGAAAATAAACCCTTCTTTGTGACCCTACAAAATCCATGCATGAAGAAAAGGAGAGAGCTTTACATAATATGTAAAATGAGGAACGCTTTTACACATAGAAAAATATTAAGGTCTTAGTAATATATGTACACTACTTTACATTTTCAACACTAATTACTCTTAACGTAGTAATGTCATTGGAAATTCATGCATTACTCTTTGGTACATTATTTTTTTATTGTTTGCTTGAGGGAAATGTAAGGGTGAAAATAAGGTATTAAATTTTTGCTGCTATTCCATTTTGTGTTTTTGTTCTGATAAGTATCCGAAAGCACAATACAATACCCTCCGCATTACCCTGTCATTAATACCCTCTGCCCTTATGCTTTGTATTATCATTTCAATGATCCCAAAGACTTTTATTATTCTTCGATGAAATTATTTAATACCGTATTCGTCAATGACTTGATATCCTACTGGGGTATTGTAATAAAGGCTGAAGTACATAGGAAAGGCGGACAGGAAAATGACTATAACGTGTCTTTGCCTCAATTAATATAATGAAAAGGGGCTTTACAACATGATTAGAATAATATAGACCAAAAAGTAATGGTCAACATGAATGAAATCATCAATGTGTGAGTATTACACTTTAATACCATTTTAAACAGTGTTTTGTTTGTAGAAGGACCGTGATCGAAAACTTTAAAAGCTTTTAAAAATAAGATATACTCGTTATGTGTCTTTTTTTTTATATCGAGCGGACTAACAGAAAATAAAAAGTAAGGTTTGCAGAGGCATCCCGACAGGGCTATGGCTGCTGGTTTCTAATTCCATTTCAGTCTAGCTAACCTCTTTAAGATAAGTGCCCATCTTCTGACCATTAGTGAACTGATGGAAACAGTTCTCTATAAAAGATTCAAATGTGGCCTAAAAACTGTGGCCTAAGGATCAAATTTTTAAAAGACCGAGTTCTATCTTGTTTGTAAGAAAATAATGATTTTAAACATCTCTTTACTACGGTTATGTATAGTACTACCCTTTAATTTAAAACTCAGGCCAAATACCTGGGAATCATACTGGGTTCCAAGTTTAGCTGGAAGAAAAACATGGAAAAGCAACTTAAAAAGGCGATTACTAAATTAAGATTAGGTGACTAGGAAACTTCTTTTAAACCAGTAGAGACATTGTTTGAAAATATTTCACTGAGGGACATCCTTTGATAAGAAAAAAAGCATATACATATTGCAATAATGAATCTTTAGTCTTTATAGATATAAATTGAAAAGTACTTGCCGGTAAAAAAATGGTCTTTTATTTTAGTAAAATAAAAATGTCCTTTCTAAATCCGGGTTAGTTTTCGAACGGTTCTAGAATTTATTTTTATGTTTACTTTGTTTTATTAAAAACTTGCACCCCTGTAAAAACTAAACTTTTGTATGAAATTCTGAAGTTATTCGGCTATAAACTCCGAGCTTGAACTCATTTATTTCAATAATGTAAGAACATTTGTAAAGTTAAATTTACATTCTTTTTTGGAGATGGTGTCTTTACCAGTTGAATGCAATTCACATTCTTTTCAATAAAATAGTGTAAAATCCAAGTAACTAAATTTAAAAGTTATGTAAAAGTTGATTAACTTTAACCCGAAAACTTTTACTTGTAAAGCAAAAGAATGAAAACATAAAAACTCTCTTTTCACCTGATGGCGTAAAACTACTCCAATTTCACGCTTAACTTTCACATTGAGAAATCGAAAGTTCAACATTTCATCTGTTTGGCAAAAAAGTAGGGCAAAACATTAGGAAAATTGTGGCATGCATAAAAATCAGTCATTGTTCTACGGAATGATGAAAATTTTCCTGCTGCCAGTTCTTCCATCAATAAACGGGAGACTCTCGAAATCAATGACAGCATAGAGTGCGAAGCAAAAGATTGAATGTTCGCGTCGAAGTTTAGATCTCTTCCTTTTGACTTTCCGTTGTGGCTAAATCAATTTGAATATTGATTGGATGTTATTGAGGAATTGTCTGCATTGAAGGAACCGAAATTATAGACACTCATTGAAATTGTTTTGAATTTCCGTGGAAGTGAAAAGTGTCAGAACTCAGTAAGGATTTGTAACTTACTTATCTTTATCTGTTTTTCGATGCATATTAATGAGACGTTACTTAATCATACTAACTTTGTTACCATGGAGTTGTTATTGATTGGTAAAAGTATATACCGAAACTCGCCCAGGACCCTTTCACATTATGTGATAAACTCATATGAATTGATATTTAACTTGTCATAAATGGCAACTCAGATTGTCTTGAGATATTGACACGATATTCATATAAGATCAGGTTAAGTTCAGTTCTAAATTGTTGTTGTGTTGTTATTGATAAAATGGAATTAACAAGAGAAAATTTCCGGGCGATTACAATTTTCAATATGAGTTATCTAATCATGAATGTCACGAACACTAACCCCTGCATTTGGGGATGAAGCTTCGTCCTTTGCGATTGTATTTCGCTGGTACAAGGAGTTCTAGGCCAACCGCAAATCCTTGAAGGAAAAACCCGGCAAGATCGTCCTGCAACTGCGGTAAATGAAGGAAACATTGAAAAAACATGGAAGCTCTTAACGAAAGATCGGCGAATTATGTATGATCGATTGCTGCGACCCTCACTATTAGTACGAAAACAAGGCATCAAATCCTGCATGATCACTTACGGGCAGAATGCTATGTTCTCGATAGATACCCCATCGATTGACTGCCGAACAAAAAGAGACGCGTATGAATTGGCGTAAAGATATGATTAAAAAATTTCGCGGAGGGGAGTCAACTGTTTTCTATAATAACGTGACGAAACGTGGATATATTGCTATGAACCGAAATCGGCTCAGTGCATCTTGGAAGGTGAAGAGAAACCAACCAAAGTCAAACAAAGTAAGAGTACTGGTAAGCAAATGGTCGTGACTTTTTTTTGGAAAAATGGGGCATATTTTTACATTGGCAGTTGAAGATCGGAAGACTGTAAATGTGGAGTAGTATACCAATACTTACTTACCAAAAGTGATCCATGAATTCAGAAAAAAAAAAACTCCAAATAGCGCACCATCCTCTACCATGATAATGCGCCACCCCATGCAGCTTAACAAACAAAGAAATTTTTAAAGGCTATGAAATTTTTAAAGTGGTTTTGTAAAATCATGTGGCTTCGACACCTGAATTTAATCAAAACACCAAAACTATTATAAATTCTTCAGTTTGGGCCTCCTTCTTTGAGATCTTGCAGCCAAGTCATAATGGAAACGATGTCTTGTTTCTATGCGCAAAGTTTTCATGTAGCTCAGGTTTCTTTTGTCCTAGATTTCCTGTTCCAGGTAGATGCGACTTTAAGCATTAAAATAACTACTCTGATGTTAGGATATTTTGTATTCGAGAACCGGGTAGTCCAAGCGTCACCCTTCAATGAGACCTCTTAATACAGTTCTTAACTTCACCTGTAAAAAAATATATTTACTTCTGTTCACCCCCTTAAAGAGGAAATTTTTAAACTTCTATGTTCGTGCCTGGATTTTAGAAGACATATATCCTCCAAAATTCATTTTCCAAATGCTGATAATAATATGGGACACCCCCTCCCCAAAAATTACTCCCTTCTCCTCCCCTAAAATCACTCCCTAAAATGACTAAAAATTCACATTGACTCACAACGAGTTTAGTGCCATATCTTAGGGAATACTAATGGCTTTTAAATGATTGCTGACACGCCCTCCTACTCCTTTTCGTTTAGGAGCTACGAATTTTTGAAAACTAAAATTTTGGAATTTTGTTTACCCTTTTTTCACAAAAATATCTAAAATTCTGGAAAAAAGTTGTAATAAATATGCATTTTTCTTGGATAATTTGGAATCTCCATAACTTTCCCTTTAATTTGTTATAAGACATATATCCAACTATCCCCTTTCGTTTTCGAGATAACTGGTCCCGAAGCTGACCTTGCTCTCCGTCCTAAATACGTGATTAAATCAATTATTGGTCTACTCTCTTCACAGGCCCAGTGTATACCCTTTTGAATTCAATTTTTAAAGTCAATAAAAAGTTTAGAAGTGGTGTGAAACACATAAGCATGTCATTCAAATCGGAATAAAACTTTACTAAGTACTTCTCGATATGTCTGCACCTCTATACATAGTTTTTGGCGTCTGAAAGAGACCCTTTTGAAAGTATTATTAGTTGCTTCTTGCTTGCTTTTGAAGCGTAGAAAATTACGTAGAGGAATATGTAGACCGTAACAAATTTAGTTAGCTTTCATCTGGCAGCAGAAGTAATAGACGAAAGCTTTTCAAATTATTTAAATGTACTCCTCAATGGACCTTTTTTCGATTTATACAATAGTCTTTTAGCAATGGTGAAGTACACTTAGGGAACGCAAGGTGTTCTCGACATATCAACGTAAATTGTTTTCTAACCGCTTTTTATCTGAGTTTTCCACTCCATTGGATAAGAGCAGATGATTATTGTTGAAACGAAGCCTCTGCTTGAATGCTGTACGCTTTCTCGTATGCGAC
Organism: Dasypogon diadema; assembly: GCA_006980735.1. NCBI lineage: Eukaryota > Metazoa > Arthropoda > Insecta > Diptera > Asilidae > Dasypogon > Dasypogon diadema. The sequence continues at coordinate 22,896 of QYTT01085594.1, read as the reverse complement.
ATCAATGATGTCTTTTATTCATGACGAAGGATCCTAAATGCACAGCCAGCAAGATAGGTTCATCATGGAGCAATTCAAAATTCATAAAGCCCACGTAAGGAAGAAATATTTCAAGAATTATTATCATACCCAGAAAAGTGGAAGTCGTCACAATAGGGACATTACGCCTTGTATACTTTACCAAATGTGATGGTAATTTCAACAGTTGAAAGAATCGAGGGAGAAGATCGCATTCCCAGTCGTTTCTTTTTGAATTGCTGAAATGGAAACACATTTCTGAGCATTGTTCAGAGAAGTAATTGAGCTGTTAGTAACCGTTGCCGTTGCTTTTGTGTAATGAGGATGAGGATGAGGATGGGAACAAATATAATTTTGAATTTCTAGAACCCACATTCTTTGAAATTCTAAGCGATGATGGCGGCGGATAAATTTATTTCTATAAACAGAATTATTGGACAGACTGCTGTAGTTGTTCATGCCATTAAACCCGAAAATTCTAACAAAACCGGAGGAGGACAATTTGAGAGCTTGGATTTCATCAGAATCTGAGGCACAATCCATGAAATTGTGTCTTGCCAAAACAATTTATCTTTTGAACAATAGTTTAAAAAATGTGGAACGTAAAGAATGAGTTTCCACTTAAGAAATTCCGAGAAATTATTAATTACGTCTCAAGAATTTTTAGGAAATACTTTGTTGACATTTTCAACAAGTCATTCACCTTCTCCAGTTTATTTTCCGTGGTTTGGTATTGAATAGTCCAAATGAAGTGAATTATAGCAATTGTCACCAACATATTTTCTTCCTTCCTTTGGTAGTTATGTTCTGTTTTCGTTTCCATCAGTTCGACCACTTAAATCTTGGTTAAATCCATTTTAAATCTTGGTGAGAAACTTCACTGTGATTTGCTAAGAAATCCTTCTACACTTCTTTCTGTTGCGAGAAATACATATGGCCCTTTTACGCACCCTGTGGAACTCCAACTTTCGTGTTGATCTTTTAAGGTAACTATTGTAGGCTCCTTTTGTATTTTAAACTGCAATTCAGCACTTCTAGTAAAAGCAGGTACTTTGGTTTTATTATGATCTGCACAATGTAAATGCCCTACATTCTTGCGATATGCAGTTTTTTGTGTCAACAACTGATCGTGTTGCGGTTCTTTGTCTATGTATTTTAACGAGATGTTATTAAAAACAAGCTTTACAATAATAACCTGCTCTTCCTCAAAGTCTCATATCAGAATTACATTTCCACCAATGAATCATTGAAAGAATAATATACCAAAGAGTAATTCATGAATTTTCAATGATGGGAAATTATAGTAACGTTCGTATGTTTATTACTTCATTGGTGAAGTAATGAACATATTTTCTACTGGGGCACTGACGATGATCAAACTTACCTGCTGTGATCGAGGCCCTTTCCTTGTTCATCTAGAAGAAATTTAAATGATATTTTTCAAGTATTTTTCGAAGTGAATTTTACTTCAAAATTTAATTCAATTTATAATATTTGTGTCCACCAAATGCTACCACTTTGTGTTCAATTATTTTACTTTATTGAAGGTATCATACAATTCAATATCATATTTCCAATCTTCCTTAGCTTTGTACAATAATTCAATTATTTAATGAATAAATGAAAAGGTTAACTAATAATATAGAAATTGCAGAATATATAAATACAGAACAATGAGGGACGAAAGGGTGGGAAGAACTAAATTTATCCAGCTATGTAAGCCTGGCGGGTATTCAGCTCGATTTACCAAGAAGATAAGTATACTGGCTCTGATGTGTTCCTTCTTGAGTTAGAGGACACATAGGAATTGAAGAGAACGAAAAATCCGACACTTTGGCAAAATGTACGGCGGTTAAGGGTTTCCAAAACTTAGAAATATATTCCACTTTTCGCGGAGGTATGGTGAAAGACCTTACCCGAAAATAGGCCATAAAAGAACACCGCAATCGATGGGGAAATATGACAACCTATCGATACGCTAAAAAAAGAAATATGCTGTTATATGGGCCCACCAGAAAAAAAAAATTGTAAGTATGTAACCAGGAACACTCAGATGCTTGGTTTCTCTGACTACTGGGCACGACAGCTTTGAACGTCACCTGGAGCATGCTGAGAATATTGCATATGTTTACCTGGCCTTGACAAGCAGAAGTATACCTGTCAATATCTTCGATATAAAAAGAAATTCGAAATTAGGAAATTCCTGAGGAATATTTCGATGCAAAATAGCCAAAAAACCCTTGGCAAAAAGACGAAAATAAACTCGAGGCCAGCGGTCTATTTCTATATCCCTCGAATGAAAAATAACAAAATTTCTGGGTTGCTAATATAATTTTGTTAGACTTGTTCGTGATGAAAAATTACAGCTTTGTTAAGGTTATTCTGAAGGGAAGCCACGTAGGTAACTGGAGAGATGACTGATCCCGTACAACATGGTTCTAAAACCTTCTAATGGTGTCCTCGTAATTTCTATTTACATTTCCTTCATACAATTTTAATATAATACATTATCACACTCTCGTGAGCCCCATCCATGGTGATATATTGTGAAGAATTTGAAATCTAGAGAAGGCAAAAAACGAATGTAGTAGTTTGGCCCATAATTGAAGCCAGACCCTCTTTTAATTGACCCGAAAATATGGCTAAATAGGTGGGAAGAAGGTTGATAACTTAATCAAGAACTCTGGATGCTAAGGCAGTAATATAATAAGTTAAGATACACAAAAAGGGTATACATTAATATGTTCTATAGAAAACCATCAGAAAAACCTGACGAAAAATTCTAAAATTAAAAAACTACTAGTCCAGATCATTTACGAAATTTTCTTAACATATTAAATTTTCTTCTTGATGACGCATGAAAATATATTCATTACCAACCCCAAAGTTCTATGTGAAACTTTTGTGGATATATCCTATTGAATGCACAATATACACACTCCTTTAAAGATGACATCATGCATCCTAAGTGACCTGACCTTTAATCACGTGCACAAATTGATTCGAATAAAAAAAATTTCTGTCAACGAATTTTTAAAAGCCTAAAGCTCAAAACGTTCACAATAGGCATATTTATAAAAATTCTCCTACATCAAAATCCCCAAGAAGGATATCAGAGCAAAGTAAGAGAGTGGAAGCTTCCAAGCTTTCTAACACGTTACAGGCGAAAAGCTTGGGTTGTTTGTAATAGTCTTTCAGTTTCAAATCAGAAATACTCGAACACGGTTGTCTTGAATTCGATCCACAAAAATCTCACGTGACTTTTAAAGTGCGGTCGGAATTAACGTGACTTACAAAGGCGCCAATATTTCGAATTTGTGAAGGTGAATTTATAAAATGAAAGTGCAACAGTTCTAATTCCGAGAAAGGTTGTCAGTATCCGAACACGAACAGGGCAAAGTGTAAGGTAATTCTACAATTTATGTTCGTGCAATTAAAATTGCTTGTCGTGCATGAGTAGAATAATTGCGTGCACCTTTCTCATTGCCGTAGTTTCAGTAGAAACTAAAACACCGCAAAACAATCGATAGTTAATATAACATGCCTACTTCTCGAGCCTGCTACATATCCTATATTGCTTCCTGGTTACCATAAAGCGAACAAGCATCGTTCCTTCACTATTCTCGGTCCTCAGATTACCGTGAACTCTATCAACCTCTAGTAAATGGTTCGCTCTTATGGCTCAAAGAGGACGATATGGAGTACCTTGATGTAATCAACCGATTCCAGCCCATTTCTTCTTCGATTCTGAATCCTTTTTATAGCAAAGTCTTATTGTCAAAGGATAATTCAATTTCTCGCGAATATTCCTGGGAAATGTATCAAAGGAAATATCGAAGCCCTACAAAGTATAGGAAGAACGCTTTGATGCCGAACATTATGAAATTTTTGTCGTGACGCCCATATTTTTGGGGATCTTCAAAGGGCACCCTGAGACAATGCATGTTTTGTGTGGAAATTCTGTTCATTGGGCCACTTGTCATCTGCACAAGGACATGAAGCCCGTAAATCTGGGATTATACTCAGTTGCCCTAAATCACCCGTTTTCTCGGAATAAATCCGATAACAAGGCGACTTATGCCTTTACGGAAACCAAATAAATATCCATTTAGGTGTTTACCTCAAGGAAGACCATCAATCGTAGTAGGCATTAACATACATATTTAAGTGCGTATATATCTGGGACCTGAAATCTTGATTTCCGGACCAACACGTTTTCGTAATCATGTCTTCTACCAGCAATCAAATCACATGTAATCGTCTTCATCCCGAATTTCCCAGAAATCTTATCTGGGAAGATTTGTTGTTTCCTGTTTAAAGTTACAAGGTTCGTTAAAGACGTAAACCCCAACTGAAATCAAACTTTACCAGGGATCCGTGGATGTGACTATCTTTTCTTTCCTGCAGATTTATATCAAATTGTAGGAGACAAATACGTCTGGAATGAATGTTAAAATGAGAAAATTCCTCCATTGTGGTTTGACTTCGAAGCTTATCACTTTTCCGGGACGGTTCCGGCACAAGCACCCTTTGTTCTTGACAGCAAGCCTGGCAAATATAAAGACAAATGGAGTGGTGTAACCTATGTTCGAACCCGATAATGGAATCCCGGATTTACAAATCTCAACATGCCTTCATAGTAGGACATCCGTTTTCCGTCTGGATTTAAAGGGCACTTCGAAGAAATGTTACTTTAAAGAAATTTCTTGAATTTGATTTAAATGGAAGGAAGAACATGCCTGATATTTGAGGTGAACATTTTGTTAGTGGAATTCCACATTTCCTGGAAGCACTTCTGGAAATGATTAGAATTTCGATTTTATAAATTAGATTTTTCTTGGGGTGGCGTCATTTTCAGGTGCTTTTTCTGACTGAATATTTTATATAAGTGGAAATAAACATAATTTCATTTCATTTGCCTTATTTAATATCCATCCACATTGCTGTCAGCAAAAACGTCTGTCACATTTCATAAATGCTTCCAAAAAAAAGATAAAATGTTTCTGAGAATATTACACCAAAGAGGAACGGAGATGAAAAATTCGAAAGAAATGTTTGGGTTTATGTGTTCTAGGAAAAAATTAGTTGCGTTAGTAGGGTTAAAAGTTTTATTCTATATCATTTTATTTACTTGCTTTGCAAGAGGATTTATATTTTTTTTATTGATTTTTCTAGATACATTGCGATAGTATAAGAATAATATTTTGTAATGAAATCCAAAACAAACCATCTTTCGAAGTCAGTACGTATTTTATTCTTTTTTCTACTAATTTATCTTTTTTATTATAGAACATTACTAACTTACTTTAACGTGTTTTTTACTTCAATAAATGAATAAATAAATGAACGTATCTACCGTGTAAAACGAGAGATGGTTGTATATTCTAGCACGTTTTCTTTTGTCCACGAATACCTTACGAATACCGTAAAGAACTAATACTTAAATGATCCTCATTCTGAGAAGAAGGAAAAAAGTTAGGTCCTGGTTGTATAAGAGTCTATCAGATTTATACATTAGGAAAATAAATAAAGATCGATCTTAACTAACCATTTTCATACGAACAGTATCGCTAAAAGGTTTGTCCTATTTCATATAACACAAAAAAACAAACAAAAAAAATCATTAATATGGATGGAATCAAGGCAAATAGGACAAGGAGTGCTTCAGGGGAAGAAAACTCTTCTGAAAAAGCAAATTTAACATGTTGAATGTCACAATTAGCATAAAAGCTTTCGTGAGAGAATTACGTGTTAAAATTCATTTGTTCTGAGAGGACTTTTAAATGGGATCAACGTAATCCACGGCATTCAACGTTTTAAATAGTGAATTCGACAATGCCCATAGAACGTATTGTGGTCTGCGCAGGGATCGATCCTTGGCCCACTGATTTTTTCGCTATATATTAACGACCTCCCGCAAGTTATCAAGCATTCGGAAATCCACCTCTATGCGGACAATGCGCAAATCTAAGTCGCAGGTCCAGTTGGGTCTATGGATGACTATGCTCCTGCGCTTAACTCTGACTTGGAAAATATCTATTGCTGGTCAATTGAAAATCGTATTTCTATCTCTCGCAAACAACTAAGTGCCTCAAATCTTCCCCCTATATGCATGAACGGCGCTATTTTGGTGTATCAGACCAAAGTAAAAAATCCCGGTATGGTAATGAACTCGAGATTGTCCTGCTTTAATTACATTCCTGAACTCTTAAGTAAGATTTATAGCAGCCTTAGGCGACTAAAATCCACATTAAAATATTTTGCAGGTAAAAATAATTCATGCAATTTTTCGAGTACAGGTGGTGGTACTTGAAATTTGACGGCTCTTTGATTGCATTGCGAGTCCTAATCTTTAATTAAATTTTTGTTCTCAATATTTTAATTACTTCAAAATACGCAAAGATTTGTAAAAAGGGATCAAAGTTTTTTCCCCATTTTATGAAAATCGTCCAGTGTTCATAGAAAAAATTCTCCTTAGATATTTAGAAGCATTCATTTGTGTCTCAAACCATAGTACCATTCTTACTTTTGCAAATTAACCTTTTTATCCATCCAAGTTGAACATTTCATTTCTATTAATCGCAACAACCTAATAATTAAGACCCAATTCCAGTTTATAATAACCAATTTGATCTCAGAAGATTGGGAAAGGATGTAGTTAGAAATAAAAAATTGGTTTCTTCACAATTAACAATTACAAAGGGAAAGGAAAATAATTCTTTGTAATTATCCTTGTACAAAATATCCAATATTCAAATTTTTAGTGATAAATGTTTGGGTATATATTGACTACAACTTTTATCTTATCTACAATCACGAATAATTTATCTTACGTATTGTAAGACATCCGTTTCAAACAACTCCTTCATCATTTCATAGAAATTAATTTTTGTGTTTACAATCAAATTATTATATTTCGTAAATGAGTCTTTGTCGTTTCTCATTCTTACTTTAAAAATTTTAAATCTCAAATAGGTGTGTCAGTAAATAGGGTATAACATTTCACTGGTCTGTTCTCAAAAACGGAATATACTCCTTGAAACTGATTTCACGATAATTGTTTTGTGCAAATTGCTAGTATTTTTGTAAATATCGATTTTATATGCATCCATACAATGGCCCCCATACCATAGAAAATAGAAATGAGAATTAATAAACAATAACAAAATCGGGAAAAGTAAATCACTTGTTTCACACATTTCCAAAGGAAATGGCCAGTGCAGTACAGTAAACGAGGGGCAAACAAATTTCTTAATCCAAAAACTTTTAATCCTTTGTTTAGTCAATCTCGGGAACCTGAAACTTATATACTATTTTATTTGTGAACATTCACAATATTTAAATGGAAATGACCTAACATTTAAACATTTTTGTAAGCCCCGCAATAATTTAAAGTTCCCTCCTAAATAACTATTAAGCTGATTTCTAATCTCAAACTGGAATAGTCAGTCACTACCAACTGGATACCTAACCAAGGATGCCTATTTAAATAATTTAAGTCGTAGTGACTCATTGACATTAGTGGGCTGCCGATTTTACCCTTTCACCCCTTCCTTTTAAAAAATGCTTCACTTTCACGTATTCATTTTATTCGTTTATTGCCGTTCCTTAGTTCTTATTTCCATGATTTCGACACTAATACCCCTCTACCAGGTTCCAGGTCTCAGTACAGAAAAGCCTTTCGGAAAGTTCCGGCAAGGAATCGGGTAGAACTTGGACTCTTACAAATTAAATTTACTGCTGTATCCATAGTTGGCTAATTTTCAAGGTTTTGACCCATTTAATCTGAGGGGACGTGGCGTTATTTCCAGGGCTGCAGTCAATCTTGAATTTTTATTATTCCCACTTAGACAGTTTTCCAGTTTTTTCAAAAGGAGTTCAGCAGTCTAGACCGCCAAACACTAAGATGCGTGTTAATATACATTGTAAAAGGTCCCTTCAATATTCAGAAATGTTCCCAGCGTATATTTACTTTTAAAGTGTACAATACTTTAATTCTAATAACTATTCTTCGGCGTACTAAAGATCATAGCCGGAGATCAGGAACTTACATCATTCTTCACAAATCTCACGACACTTTATAATCGCCACATTTTGACAATATTTTAGGCAATTATTTATTCGCAGTTCAGAATAATTTGTATGACCAATTGCACAACATTTGTAAGGTTAACAAATATTCCCAGTTACCTGTTCTTTAAGATCCTTTTAACCAAGGGTAGTTCCTTAAAATTATGCAATATCACGGATAAATAAAGCTATAAATATTTGAATATACTAATCTTTAAAAAATAAGACTTCATGTCTATTGCGAGCTTACTAACAGTTGCACATCCCCTTTAAATATTTTGAAGAGTGACTGCATCTCTACAACTTTAGTACCACTAAAATATAATCTGAAAATTCAATAAATTTTCCACAAACACTTTTTAGAATTCAATTTTACGCTATAAACTTCTGTCAGTATCAGATCAGCACACTCGGCAAATAGAAAAAGATTTCATCTGTTTGCCCAGCTTAGAAAGCGTGGAAAGCTCACGTTTTTTGTACAAATGTAAATCAAAATATTTTGTTCGGATTGAATGTCACCGTCACTCCCTTAAAATTTAACAATAAAATATCATAACAGCACGATTTTCAGTTTATATGAGCAACAAACATTATTGATTATATATGTATACAATTCTTCCCAACAGGGAGAAAATGCAATAAGTTCATTCCCACGCGAACAATACTGCACCCAGAAGCGTTTTACTCAATCAAACAGTGGGGGTGCACTTGGCTGCAGGAGTTAGAACTCACCCAGGAGATTTTATTGTCATCCTGGATTCTGGGATAAAAACTTTTTTATTAGAATGCACAAGACTTTGTACTTTACCAGTCACCGTCTACTGCTACCATAGCACCCGAGAGGTAGTTTCGCTTCTCCAGTTGTCTATTAAAACTTTAAAAACATCTTTGAACTGGTGGAAAAGTTTTCCAAGAACTCTAGAAATCATTTTAGCGTACAAAAGCTAGGTGGTAATTTATTCCCTTGATACCTGTTTAATTGTAACTCGTGGAGAGCTCTCTTCCGGATCGTTCTCTGCACTTTCAATGCACAAAATCAATGAGGCAAATAATCAACAGGTGCTTAATTATTTGCCGAACAGAATTCTGGAGCCACAGTTTGCACCAATCAGAGGAAATTTGATCCAATGTCCTTGGCATATTTGAATAGGTAAACTTGGCAACTATACCACTGCTTTTTGAAATTGAGTCATATACCCAGAGTGAAAAACAATTATTTTAGTGGTCTGGAAGTGAAATAATGTGGAGACTAGTTTGTACAGAATTTTGTAGGGATTACTCACAACAAGTTTAAATTTTGAGTAACACTAAGAGACAAAGCAGTAAATCCTCGTTTAACATCTGGATGCGCTCCAGAAAATTGTGGTATTAAGAGAGTTTTCGATCATCTTTCGCTTATCGTCAGAAAAATGTTTCAAAAAATATGACCTTACGTAATTTTTCAGAAAAAAGGAGACGAGGAGGAATGATAATCCTGGAGACTCTTCTCTGGAAGTGTTAACAATATCGATGAAATGTTCAGGCTGAAACTAACTCGAATTAGACCGCTGTGTTAGATAGATTTTCTGATCTCGCAACTGAGCTTAGCAAAGACTCCCTAGACTTCGACAAGGTAAAATGGGTTATGAACTCTTTCAAACCATTTAACTTACTAACTTAAGTATATAAGAGCGTCCTCCGGCATTGAAAAAAAACGTAGTTGTAAGGTCTTGGAGAGAGTACAATGTCTGCGCTTACTTGGTATATCGGGAGTGCAAAGGTTAACAAGTACACGGACGTTGGAGGTTATCCTCAGTATTTCACCCATAGAAATCCACATCAAAAAGTGACAACGTTTGCGGCTCTAAGACTTCATATTAATGCCTGTTGGGTGCACAAGGGCTCACCGCCGACCGCAGCTTCTACTTTTGACGCAAGCATTGGTCATCTACAGGCTGTGCTTTTTTCTGAGTTTGAACTTAAATTTCCACCAAGAAACGATTGTGAACTTCATTCTGTAATCCCTCCGTTAACACATTTACTCCTACAGATAGATTGATTAAAAACGGAGGATAGCGTTGGGACTGGGTTCCTCTCTAAGAATCTGAGAGTGCACATGGTACTGTGTACACCATGGTCTTCCAGGCAGAAATTAAGGCTATCCTGGAGGCGTGCAAATGTCCAACCAACCAAAAATTGGAATCTGAAACGTTACCGCAAAATTGGTTAGGAAATTCAAACTCGTGCTGAACGATCTGCCCCGAGACAACAACATACTCGATCTATGGATGCCAGGCCACAGTGGCATCTATAACAACGAAAAGGCAGAAAAGCTGGCACGAGAGGAGCAGCTTCCTATTGCTTACCCTTTAGGCGTACTTGGGCGTATAGTGGATTTGGAAAACAATCAATATCGTCAATTGTGGAACGTGATACAATCGCGAGAACGACCAGGGAATTATGGGGTCGAGCAAATGCCAACTTCACCTGTAAAGTACTCCAACAAAAATTGCATGAAAGTGTCAATCTCAAAATTGTGAAAAGTAAACAGAAAAAATTCGATATTTTGTCATTTGCCTCGAACGGTGGCCGAGTGGGCTGAGACGCACATCCGCAGATTTTTTCCTCTACGGGCTTGGGTTCAATTCCTGCAAAGGAATCATTGATTTAATTGGGTACAGGTGATTGCGGCAATTCTACTTGTGCTTGCGAAGCTACTGGGATATAGTGCAGTAAAAAATTTCATGCCAAAAATCCGGGCTGACTTGCAACATTTGTCAGGTTAAAACTTTCCTTATCTCTTTTCCCTTAAAATTTCCCTCCCTCTAAGCTGTGCTGTGTGCATCATAGGGGTGTCCCCTGAGCTTAGGCAATACCTTTAAAAAACAACAGATGATAATTGTAAATGTAAAATTAACTAATCAGTCTCCAAAGTCTCCAATTATGATAGGTATTACTCTAAAAAAAATTATAGTGAATGTGTAGGCAGTCCTGTTATCTGATCTGATACGTTGATTGAAATGTACTGATCCTTGTAGCAAATGAATGATATGATCTTGAGTTATAAAGTACTTTGCCAACTCAGAGAACGTACACCTCTAAAGTTCTACTTTATAAACTAATAGTATTAATAAGAGACAAATTAGAAGATTTATTATAAATTTAATGACAAATTATTATCATATAAATTGTGTTCAGAAATTAAAAAAAAAACATTAGGGTGTCCTGTTTTAATCTAAAACAACAAAAACAAGTCTGCCGAGAAATTAAGTGAAATTAATGGATTTTATTAAATGCATACACGTAAGAGGCTTTATTGCGAGAGTAGCATAAATTTTCAGCGCCTTCAACAATACACTTGATAAATTAAAAGCTCACCTAATTAAAACCACTTAATATTGCCCATATTTAAATTTCACAAAAATGAAAAATATGGAGTAAAAGCTTCTGGTTAAAATCCTGCTTTAACGCAAAATTCACCTGAGCCTCACCCGTGGTGAAGGTAATTTATGTAATGCGTTAATGTTATAATAAACTTGCTAATTGGTATCTTTACTTCGACATCCATGTGTAAATAATGGTCCTTACATACTCCCGGGGATATGGTACACAGCCAAAGTGTAAAACACGCGGAAATACGAGACGTATTTTAACTCGACATGAAAGTCTATAATTTTACAAAGCGAAGTAAATTATTGATGTATGGTATTCGAAAATTTTTATTTAATACAGTTTTTTAAATTGTTATATTTTAATACCGTTTATTCTTCACAACATGAAATAATGGGTATAGGATCGAGTTGAGGAGCCGCTCCAGAAAGTCTGAAGACAATTCTTTACACGCGTTCTTCGAGAAATTATTATTCTTCGATTTTGACCGGATTTGAGATTCAAAATGAAAACCAAATAACTCAATATTTTCAATTTTTTTTTTAATTTCATTATAGTTCGTCTATTGCTTTACCAGTTTCCATCAATCCGTAGTATAACAGGCGCGTTTTTTGGGCATTCTTTTGATGTTTCTTTTTCAAAGAACTTGGACAAGTTTTTTATTTTGAGTTTTTATGAATATTTTTTGACTGAAATTCAACGAAATGCAAAATGTTCATAATTTTGTCCAGTACAGCTCAACGTATGCATATGTGGTCTTAAATCCCATGATTATAGCCGCGTCTTTCTGCTCCTTAGGCTATATTGTCTATAGCATATTTCAAAATTAAAAACAAAAATTGAAAATTTTGAAAATGAGGAAACTTCGAAAATTTATCATAGTGTCGATTTTTTCATCTTTCTGCGACTACAAAAATATAAAAAATAAAATGTTGAGGGATTATAGCAATATATTTACTTATGATGCTGTAGAAAATTGATTTGATTTTTGAGGAGGAAAAGGAAGCGAGAAGAGGTGGATCTTCTCTTGCTCGAAGAAGTTCTGCTCGGCTCTTCTCTCATCCCATTTAATGACTCTTGCATAGCTAATACCACATGCCGATCACTGTCCCCAACTCGATGTTTGTCTCGGAAATTGATAAATATTTCTGTCAGCTGCCCAATAATCATCCACAATCCTGAAATAACTTTCAAAATGGGCCAAAATCCTTCATTAAAAATGATTACCGCTAGAAAGCTGTCACGCTGAATAACTGATATCCTCGAATGGACGTGCTTTGAAGCTAAAATATAAATTAGCGAAGTTAGAGACACGATAACAACCAAACACGTGCATTTTTTACAATAGTTCATAGCCTATGCATAACGGCTGGGCGAATAATCTTCCATAATATAATATTATAGTTCAATGACTACTATGTTATGACCGGAGGAACAGCTGTAACTATGTTAATTTCGTCACTATCATCAATGGCATGGTAATGCAAAGGGTAAGGTAACAGAGAATGTTAATACGAGGATAAAACAAAAGGTAGTGCACCATAGGAACTTGAATTTTCGTCTTCAATATTGTTTGTTTCTTAACACGTTGAACGCCATGCCGGTCACCGGCGGCTAAAGCATTTTAACACGTAATTCTCTCACGAAAGTTTTTACGGTAATTGTGACAGTCAACGTGTTAATTCTGGGCGAAAGCTTTCAAATGTTTAGGAACAAAATAGAATTGCAATACAAATTTAACAGATTTCCTTCAATGAATCACTGAAAGAATAATATAACAAAAAGTAATTTATGGATTTCCAATGACATTCCCATGTTAAAATTATTATATATACGTCCATTACTTCATTAATGAGGTAATGAACACATTTCCTACTGAGATACTACCGGTGGTCATACAGTGAGTATTCTCGGTTCATGTGTTCAGTCAGCTTCCTACTGCATCCCAGGACATACTTTTAACACTTTTCAGTATCCAGATCTTTGAGTTTTCTTCTCACTACTTTTCACTTCTCATCTTTTTTACATTTCTTTCTTTTTCTTTGTATTCTCGGTATAGTTTTCTGCCAAATGCCAATAGTCATTGTTACTTTATTCTCCATTGGAACAGAGACATTTCCACACTACACAATAATTTTACTCATTTAAATATTTTGAAGTCAGCCCCTTCTATTGTATATTTTTCCTAGACTTCAACAAGTCAATAAAGTCCGGATCGAATATCCTGTGTTCGAATAACATGCGTGGGTCGGGTCGGTGACTCATATTTCAAATACTATCGATCCTTCTGTCAAAACGTCTGTTCGCGTTCTTCTTTATTGCTGCTAAAGAAGTCTCTCCACCCGTGATTCACTTGTAATGATTTATTTTGCTTGAAACTTCAGTTTCATGACCTCTTTTTAACCTTTTCACCCACTTTTTCACCCTTTACAAAATTCTACAGGACTAGTCTTGTGTTGTAAAAAGGTTGACTCTAATTAGGTCTTGACATGTAGTGTTCGTACAAAGAATTTTATTTCTGTAGCCTGGCACTTTTCCAATAAAGCCCGTTCTCGTAATCGTTTAGATTTCATCAAGAATTTGAGTGGCTATAAAAATATGTATTTATTTTCGAACTGAATACAGATTACCCCCATTCAAAGTTCTTCCAAGAAAGAAACTTTTGCTATTTGTTGTGAATGACAATTTTCAAGGAAATTGGAAATTTTATCCTTAATGGGGTCGGGTACAATAGTTCACCAACGTTTCCAAAGATAAGAAGTTAACTTCAGGGGAGAAAAGAGAAAACATCAACCCTTTTCTTCCTAGAAAAAAAAAGTTTGAAACATCAGCAAGTAAAGAGGGCTTAGTGTTTCAATACTTTGCAATTTTTCGCTCTTTAATTAAGGGTAATTAACTTGTCCTTCGCTGTAAGGGGACCCCTTTGAAAGTCGCATTTTTTTTTAATTATACCTCATTAAAACCAATTACTTTGCGTGGTGTAGTGTGCCCTTAAACAATTATGCAGTAAACTTACTGGGCCCTACCAAGGGAGTTGATTTGCTGTTGTTTCCTATTTGTTTTCAGCCATTAAAGAATTTATTCCAGAGGACAGGGTGAATCCATCGATCTGTGGACTTTGGACGTTGTACATCAAGTTTTTACAAAGCCACAATGAAGGGTAACGATATCGAAAAAAACCCCAGTGAACAGTTTCGTTCATGTTTTGGCTTCGTTTTCTAATTTGCGAGATTTGGTAACCATTTATGTGAATTTATGTTGTTTTTTCATGTATATATATATATATTCATGGAAATGGTGAACAGACGTGCGATGATTGTACGTGACTTCAAGTTGATGACCTTTTACATTCCATTGAGATTAGATATCTAGCATTTCTTAGGTGAATGTTTGAGACGCGTGTATTTTTGGCATTTTATTCATAAATTGCTTATGAATTTGAGGAAGTAAAAAAGAAGATATGTTACTATGGCAACTTTGATTTGCCTGCCTTTGAATCCTTGTACAGATCATTTTTCAATTTCTCAAGCATTTCGTACACATAAAGCTATAATGAAACAAGCTCCCTTTTCTTTTTCCGTAATTAAGTACAGTAAGAATTCAAGGAAATTCCAGCAACGTAATGAGACACCTACGCGCAGGAATACGTAATTGCAATTAAAATTAAGATGAATGTCATTTATATGCCTTGGCAAAAGTAATCATCATTATTGCCAGCTATATTAACCTGATATAGCCCACTGTAACAACCTCAATTGTAGATAAAACTTGTAAACACTCCAAGTCCTTTCTCCAGGTCTTTAAGCCAACGTGGGCATAATTTAACGCGGCTTTCTGTTCTATTAAGATTTTCTCATAGAGCAGCTTCTAACGTTTTAATAACTGAAAATATAATTCTTCAATCATCCTTTATTTTCACTCGACACGCAATTGTGTATAATAATAAATTAAATAATAATAATGTAATGTAATAATAAAATAAAATATATAATTCAGTAGTGATTTGAAATAAACGATTAATAATGTTACCGTATAAAAAATGGGGAATTTATAATGATTTTAGCAGCTTGGTACATATTGCAATGAACAAGACAGCAGAAAAAATCCAAAGCCTATGAAGCCGTCCGCAATCTTCCCGAAGCATTTCATATGAGCTTTCAGAATTATTCTCGAATTTTTTGTCTGTTTAAAATAAGTTAAATTGCCATTAGGGACGTCAAAACAACGGCAATGTAACAAAATACAATGTGATTTTGAATTCAAGTGATTTAACACCGACATTTCGTAAATCCTTGTTAACTCTTCAGCAAATTCCTCGCCCAGTCCTAGAGGTCTAAAAAATATAATTGAAAAAATAGGTGAATATCGCAATTCTCAACAACTTCGACAATATTTTTTGTATACAAAGAAAATAAGACTGGACCTAATATAGAACCCTACGGAACATCACAGTTTACAACAGAACTCGAGAAGAGACTATCGTTCACTTTTATTTGCTGTGTACGTCCGCAGAGGAAGTGTTTCTTGAGTGCAGAGAACTTAAATATTTATATCAGTTGACTGGCTTATTAAAGAGCTTTAAATGATTAACACTGCCAAAGGCTCGAGAAAACTTAACAAAGACCAGATACTCCATATTAGCAGAGTCCAATGCGAGGCGAATATCTGTTGTGAACTTAAGATCAGTCTGACAGCTGTGATTGGACCTGTCCCACGCTGACTTCCAAAAGAGATTTCCTGTTTCTGGAGTCGTCAGCTCGAACCGTCTGATGCATTGTTTCGGGCTGGGCCTTTTTAGCATGGACTTCTCTATTCTGTAAGGTGATAACCGGTCCGACCCCACAGCCGCTTTTCTACCCGCTCATAGCCTGCAGAGAAAAAGCAAATGCTCACCGTCGTCCCTGCAATATCCGTAATGCAGATCTCCAGTGAATCGCCCTCCCAATCTTATAGAGGTAATACCGAAAGCACCCGTCTTCAGTTAGAAACTACGTAAGTTTGGCAGTTGACTTTGCTGTGTTTCCATCTTCCATCGTTTCTTTTCGCGTCATCCTACAACTCTTGCTATCTATCCAAAGTGTGGGATCTTTCCTCCTTGCTAGCCTGTTTCCGCTCTTGCTAGCCTTTTTAGTGTAGCGTACTATAAGGACTGAGCCTACATGTGATTTTTAAGTGAACCACAGGTGATTGCACACATCGCACACTAATTCAAACTAGTTCTGATATTTACCAAAGTTATCAGTCTTGGGAAAATCTACGGTGGATCTCGTACACCTTAGCTTAAGAGGAATATCCATCCATCACCAAATATACGACTGAAGTTAGTTCGTTCCTTGATTTGAGCTCATTTCATTTTTGGAAATATGTGTGGTTTACCCTGGGTTGGGTAGTGACTATTCTCGAGAATGACTCTAGGTATTAAATTTATTTTTGTTTTGCGATAGTTCAATCATATTTCGCCATATTGGCTTTGTTTAACTGGTTATTCAGTGTGTCTATCCACGTAAACTATTAAATTTTAGAGAGCCCAGATATCTTTGCAGCGGAACCATAACTTAATGATGTCACGTTTTCATAAATCAGTTATGGAGGGTTCTGACCCTGCCCAAATTACCTCTTTATGGAATATTACACGGACTAGAACTTAGAACTCAGACAACCTACGTGCAAATGGTTCGAGCTTAGCAAAACCAATTCCTAACCTTTTTTTGTTTAATTACAATATTTCAGGTTAGTCCATTTAATTTAAACTAATTTAGAAAATTTGATGTTGTTTTCAATTTGTAATAAAACCCATATAAAACCCCAATTGCTTCTATATAAATACACTCAAATGAGCTCGTGGCACGGTACTATTAAAACGAGAAAGTACCAAACCCCAATTCACTTGGCAATCACAAATTCTCCCAAGTTCCATTAACAATTCAATTCCTACAAGAAGCCCATCCAAGAATACCTAAAATAACAATATTATTCCACCGTTCAAAAAGTATGCAATCCTCATCAACTTTTATCGTTTTCCTTCGGAAAAATGTTCTTTCGTTGGTCATCAAATAAATTGGAGAAATTCTCAGTGCACATTTAATACAATATTTAAAGAAAACTGCTCCACATACGTAGTACTCCAGGAATTATTCATGGCAGGAATCATGGACCACTATTACAAATCCTATCCAGAGAAATTT
>QYTT01085593.1:636-15531 GCA_006980735.1 Dasypogon diadema | reverse complement strand
CTTGGATAATTTTTCTAAATGATTTTAGGCGTCATACATAAAAACTTGGTAGACCCATTTTTTACCAATCACTTAAGTGAATTGCAGTTGATTTTTTTCTAATTTTTCATAGATTTTTCTTTCAGTGTATACGAGACAATGTATTTAACTTTCGACGTGTTGAGATGGATGAATTGATTACCGCCAAATTTTCAACTATCTCTAAAGCGTGTGGGCCATCCAGGTTTATTAAAAAATTACTTCGTATAATTGCACCATACATTCTTCATATAATTAAACCGAGTTTAACAACCTCGACTTTTCTATGGATGGAAGACAGCTGCTTTAATCCTCCCAATTCCAAAAAACTATTTAGATAAACATAACCTGTTGGCTTATTGCCAGTCAGGTTTTAGATCTTTTCACAGTTGAGAAACTGCCCTGTTAAAGATTATTAGAAGATATCAGAGATACCAGAAGATCTTTAGATAAAAGCGAATTTAGTGTTCTGGCTTTCCTTGGCTTTTCTAAGGCCTTTGATTCCATAAGCCAAAACTTCTTATTAGTAAACTGCTTACTAATTTTAACTGTAATTCAACAGCGCTTTCACTTGTTAATAGCTTCTTGTCTGATCGTTCGCAGTTTGTGCATTGAGAAATCCTCCAAGGTTCCGTGCTAGATCCCCCGCTTTTCTGTTTACTTATAACCGAGTATTGAAGATAATATGCAGGTGTATCTTAGTAGTAGTGTTGGACAAAAAAAAAACAAGACCAAAACGAAAACCAATTAATCTATAAAGTCTCAAAAAACAGTAATTTAAAGTTACAAAAACAATAGACAAATCCTCTATAAAGAGTGAATGGCTAGTATCAAACAAAAAGCTGTTAAATTTTATAGAAAATTAAAGTTATTTTTTTAGGGTATTGCCTAAGCCAAGAGATTTTTTATAAAGCTTTACCTAAGCTCAGGGGACAACCCTATGATGCATACAGCACAGTATGTGCGGAAGGACATTAAGGATAGGGAGGTTGGGAAATTTTAACCTGACAAATGTTATAAGTAAGCCACAATATTTGGCATTAAATTATGACTGTGCAACATCTCAGTGGCTTCACAAGTACAATTCTTGTCAGTAGAATTGTCGCAACCACTGGTACCCAGATAAATCGTCGTGTCCCGTGCGGGATTCGAACCCACGACAACAGGGGTGAAAATGTGTAAACGTGCGCCTCAGCGGCGTGGGATTTTCGTAATTTAAAAACTTTTGATTAGTAAAATAAAAACAAAAAATAACTAAATAAATTCTATATATTGCATAATTTAGTTTCAAATGGTAGTCGGATTTTTTTTTGGGACAGATCTTATGTTAATGAGAAATAAAACAATAAAGGTGATTCACATTGCAATCAAATACATAATATATCTTATAGAAAAATGTGTACAATTTGTTACATTTATCAGACAAATTCAGACATTCGTAAATTACCTTCACTTTCATTTTATGAAATTGAAAACTGCAAACGAGACATTCTAAAGAGAAGAAAATCAAGTGAAAGCCTGCCAAACTAGACGCTACTGCATTTCAGAAAGCCATTAAAGACACGCAATTAGTATGACAACAATACCAGTTTTGTTAACAACTAGATAACTTGATAATTCTCTCGAGTATTTATCATAATGGATTCCAGTGGTGCCTGCTGCCTTTGTACAAGCAGGAAAGACCAGAATTGTAGCATAGAATCCAATATATCGATTTGAAGATTTATTTAAAGAACTAATTAATTCCATGTGCGATTTAAAAATCTTTCAAGTTTCTATAAGCGAAGAAACCTTCACATTAGACGACTTTAAATATAAATATGATAAATTGCCATTAAAAAAACGTAACTTCTTATTTTATTGCCTTTGCTGTATAAAAAGTTTTACGTGTTAATAGCTTCAAAATAAAAAAATAGATTTTTTAAAAAAAGTTACACATTCGAATCTTTAGTTTCTTTTTCATAGAAGAAGCAAAGTAATCTGCACAATATGTAAGTGAGGCGCTGCAAATTTCTATTATATACATCAAACCAAGAAACAAGAAAACTATATAATTTGGAATATTGTGGTACCAAAGAGAGCAAGAAAAAACAAACAAATTTACCTAATTTTCGTGTGGCAATTAATCAATTTTCGAGTGAGTTCACGAGTTCACGGAGAATAATCCAGGAGATAACTTCGTTGTCAAAAAATAAAAAATTTAGTATATACTGCAGGGTGAGGGCTTAAAGAGCCTGCATGAGCACAATTAATTGATGCAACGAAAAGGACACTATTTAACATTTGTCATAACTATCTTAAAGTGTTAAAGGTATTTGTAAAATGAGTATACCTAAATTACTTCCACCAATTCAAAAATACTGTTGTGTGAAGAGCTGCAAAGAGACCATGTGGCAGTCTACCCCTTTTATATCAAAAAATTTAACCTTTTGCAAATCACATTCACACTACTGCGAAAATATTTTATCTTTTTCTTAAGCCTGAAAGGAAGGAAAAAAAGAAATTAAATCAAATGCCAATTAATTATTAAGAAATTCGTAATTTTTTTAAATGACAAAGATGTAAACCAAAAATTTAGTTAACAGAAATTATCAATTCACTAAAGATGCATGTCGAAAATTTTGCATCGATACTCAAGCTTGATTTCATTTCCTATATTAACCACATGGTTTATAGGGTAATTCCGTGCTTGGTTTCATTATACGCTGGTCAAGGGAGTTCTCAGACCGTCAGGTTTCACTAACATTCTATGTTGTGCATGTGCATGTCAACCGCATCGACTCGGTTCAGCGCAGATTCATTACATTTGTACTCAGGGATTTGCCTTGGGACGATCCTTTGATTCTCCCGCCTTATCGCGAGCGTCTAAATCTCATTGGCCTGGCTTCTCTAGAGAGCAGACGCAGAGTTGCCGAGCGCGAGCGAGCCTGTTAACCGAATGTGTATTACAGTGAACCGCATTTCGGAATACTTTAACTTGGATGTATCTAAAAGTAAGCTTAAGAGACGCCTTCATGTGGTTTTGTAACTATCTTAGTGCTAGAATTAAAAGTTTCCTGGGCTGATATTAAATCCACTAACAACTTATTTTGTCCTTTAATTGGTTTTGTCCTATTAATTGGGTTTTTTCCAACATTAGGTATAACAGAATACTATTCACGGAGGGACATAGGAAATATTGTCAATGTATAACTATAGTTATCAGTGCATAACTTTTCAAAAGAGTTCTCTACGAGTACACCAAATATAGAGAAATGGAAAAGTGGACTAATAAATTTATTTCAATATTCTAAATGTTTCTCAAGTTATCTTAAAGGATGGAAAAAAACTGCTGCTAGGAAAGAAGCGTGTTCTGTTAGGAGAGTAATACAGAAATAGTAAACAAACTACTACTATCTGGACATCCTCAAAACAACATAACAGGGATGGGAGCACTTTGGCTAGAAGAGGTTACTGGAAAGAAGAACACGGATCAAAAGCTTATTGTTCAATCAGCCTGGTCATGGTAGCAGAAAAGCCTTATCAACTACTCGCAAAAAAAAACAGAAAAACTCCTTTAGTTCAATACACCGAATGTAATGATATTAATAAGCCTATTCTCCGATTATTGTCCTTTCAAGTATCACCTAGAAAAAAAAGTAAAGTATTGATGCTAACACCTGCCGATTCTATATGGAAGATGTAAATCCTGCAGAGCACTTTCGCTGCCACTGTGAAGTGCTATTTCATCAATACCAATAATACCTTTGTAAGACTTAGAAAGACATTAATGTCACCAAACTTGGCACTTCAGAATACCTTAAGCTTTATTAAGAACTTTGGTCGAGACCAACTTTTACTCTTAATTTTACACCATGCTTTGACCTATTTTATTATACTTATTTATTCCTTATAGTTATAAGACAAAGCATTAGTTAGTTCATTAAGCGCTTTGGGTTTGTAAAAAAGCCAAAAAGGAAAACAAAACAGTTTTATCAAAATATTCTCTTCTACTTTTCGCTCCTAATAAATAACACTTCATATAATATGGAAAAAGTATCCAATCAGCTTCGACTTCCTTAAATAACATCAAAACGAACTGCGGAATTAGTGTCTAATTACGAAAGGAAATGACAATAATAACCGCATCTGCATCCGCCGCAAAACAACGAAACATTTAAAGAAGTCTGACTAAAGTTCGATTTTCACCTTTGCACATTTCTGTCCTCATATCCTCGGGGGTCTCCGTGATTAATTAAAATTCCGCCACAAATTGATTGACGTGATATTTTTTCCAATTAATTAAGTGAGCCCTTGCCGGGAATTTCCATGTCTGCGGCTGCGAATCATAGACCCACGAGTATGCAATACAAAGTCCCATCGGAAGTAAAAATTTCACCTTGAGTCTAAATGCGAAATGTTTAAAATTCTTTTTCGGTTGCTTACTGCTTGGTCAGCTGACCCCAATCGTGACAATGCATTGAGACATCAACACAATGTTGGATTTTGGGACTTTCTTTCCTCTTGAGCTCACGTAATCCGTGCCGAAATGGAATCAGTTTTACTGGATGACGGGTTAATAGTAGAAGTAGTGATCACGGTAACAAAGAAGTAGAGCAATAATTTATTGATCGCACATTACATGTCACCGCAATTGGACTGGGATACGTTTCCGGTCGTAAATATTGCACAGATATGGCGTTGCAAGCAAGCAATCTGTGATCATCAGATACAAGTACAGATTGAGTTTTTGCTGCTGACTGTGTGACGATCTTCACTAAGATTTATTTTCGTGGCGGCGCCTGCCTGTCCCAGCCAGAGAGTTTACATCGATCAAACCGAAGCTAGTCGTGCTCTTGAGATTCTGACATTTCCAGACACCTTGTCATGTCATCATTTCCACTGAATTTAATAATCCGACGTTAATTAGTCACAAACCATAGCTTCTTCGTCTTTCTATCCGAATTAATCACTTCTAACCGGATGCGTGATCGATCGTAATTGAATCCCAAGTAAGCGACAGTAGCGCTCAATTTCAACATATCCGATCTACTTAAGCTCTTTCCGGTGTTTAATTATTTTTTTTTGTATTTTCTGCGTTTATTGTTGTGCACAGCATATTACTTAGCATTTTGAATGATTCAACGCGGATGAATTATTACAGGGATTATGAAATTTGCTATAAATATGCAAAAAGTTTAATTTAAAATTATTCTCAAGCAATTAAATTTGCCTTTATTGCACTTTGCGTGCTTTCATAAGCCCGTAATCACTTAACCAGCAAGAAAACATCCAAGAACAGGAAATTTTAATTGTTTCCTAGGCGTATCCAGAATATATTATTGTAGTTACGCTGTAGGGTAAAAAACAATTTTGTGGGGCTGGAAAATTACATTAAATATAGAATTATTCAGTTTCATCATCATCATTGAAAGGAGCGATTAATTGCACGGCATTTGGCGCATTATATAATTTTGCTAACTAATAGCAATTTAATTACGTTGAGAAGTATTTGCACAAAAATTGGCTATGATCAAAAGTACCGACCGTAGGTGTGTGTGTATGTGTGTGTGTGCCCTTCTACTAGAAAACTATCACTGAAATCTTGATTGCATGCATCTTTAGTGTGTAACTTGGACTCTAGTACATGAGCTTCTGAGCCTGTATAATAAGTTTAAGTCCTCGAAGCTAGAAACATTCAACTAAAATAAAAAGTAGTTAGGAGTATTTTCACAGGTAAAATTATGAAGTATTAGTTTGATAAAAATTGCAAGTCCAAGTCGATTCCGCAATCACTATCTGCAAGGGCTAGCACTAAAGAAAGGATGTTTCAAAGTCGAGTTCATAGTCTTCTGTTTTGGTTTCATATTTAAATGAAAAGTTGATAATTATGGTTACTATACTAATTCCCAACTCACTCTTATCACTGCATTCACTTCTCCAACTGCCCCCCAAAAGTGCTCAGTCAGCGGTCCACAGAGATAATAAGTCAACGCTAATAAAGCATCAATTTTTTTTATCCTGCAACGACGTGACGGTAGCAAAACGTCAATAGTTATTCTCAAATATGGGCTTTGCGAAATTAAAATTCTGTTACGGTACCCTTCATGAATATAAAAAATAATACGTAGCCGGTAGAAACTCCTCATCCCACGTGTTTAGTCCTAAAGATTGAAATTTTTTTCATATAATAACAAACGAGTTAAGAAGACTGCTTCTTCCATTTTTGTCATTACCGGTAGAACTTGACTACTCAAAATTGTCAACTAAACTTAAATTAGTAAAGGTAAACAAGTAGTGATGCAGATGCTCAAAAAAAGTAGCGGTTTAAAAAGCCGCTTAATAACCGAACTAATAAGCAGCTCTTCAAAAAAGTTATGACGTGCATGAATAATGGAATTACGATAAATCTTTGACCGGACCTCAGTTAACCAGTTGTGCCAAATGGTTGAGACAAGGGTCTTGAAATTGGTGAGAGTCAATTCAGTCATTATTGACTCTATAATAACCAAATCATTATTTCTTACTCCTGCTAGTCGTTTGTTTCTCTCGAAACTATTTAAGAAAGTTATACACGTTCTCAATCTGATTTTCACTCAAAGCACAGATTCCCCAATTTTCATAAAATCTCTTACCTCATTCATATTCCGCACGATGATTATTGGTTGCTTTTATTAAGTTATTTGCAAAATTTCTCTAAAGAAGCTTCATCCATAGAGAAAAATGTTCTCACAGGTAGAATATAACGAATTCAGTTTAAACATAGCACCGATATCAAATTCAGTCCTTATTTATAGAACCGAGTTTGACAGATTTATAAAAATCTTATTACAGAAAGAAAATACGAATAAAAATAAGAAAAGGAAACTATGGCAATAAATAGAAATGCAGACAAAAATACGAGTAACAGAAACTATAAATAAAAAAGATTTGAAATAAACTGAAGTCACAATGAAAAAATATAAGTAAAGCTAAATAATTTACTGTCCGAAAACAAAGTATATAGCAAGTAAAATAATATTGAGAGTATGGTGAATTGAATCAAGCACACTTAGTGACATTTAAAGGAAGGTGACTTACAGAACACCGTTCCTGAAAGGCGTACAAGGTAGAATTCCAAAAATAACAGTCAACTTCATTAGAAATTAGACGCACAGGCACAATGCGAAGATTGTCAGCATAACTGAAAAATCGCGAGTGGGAAGGAATCAATGATATATCGTTGATGTAAATTATAAAAAGTAGACGGCCAAGATGGTTGCCCTATGGTAGACCAGATGTAACTCTCAACTTCTCAGAGAGGACACTGCGGAACAGAATTCGTTGGGTACGGTTAGATACACAAGACGAAATCCAGCTGATAAAACAGGCGGGGATACCAAGAACAGGCAACATATAAAAGAGAATACAATGAGTATTCCTGTCGAAAGTCTTATTAAAGTCGGAAAAAATACAATCCACTCAATGGCAGATATACAGCAGTTGGAAAATTTTAGGAGTATAGTTATACTTGACTTGAAACGTAAAAAAGGTTTAAAATGAAAATAGAGGACCTCAGAAACTATGGCTTCTAGCTAAAGGCAATAGGCCTATTTAGATTTTTATGCAAAGAGATCCAGCGATAGGAACCGGAAAGGCATGTGAACGAAGAGATAAATTAATAAATGACAAGGGGCTGGATAAATAGACGAAATACATCTTTTCAGAAAACAGGAAGGAATGCCATCAGGGCTACTCGAGAAACGATATTATCGTTAAAAATAAGATTCTTGGGTTGAAGCCAATTCGGCGAGAACTTCATCAAGTGGCTGCAATCATTAGGACTAATGTCGCAGATTGTATCAAGAAAATTAGTATTGTATAGAAGTCACCATAGAGATTTACAATCGTTTAAAGAATACTACTGTTGACAGATCGCGATAACGTCAGATAGAAGGATAACGATCAGAATTGCCCCTCGAGTTACTAAACTTTCAGAACTACCTAGCAGACGAGATTTAAGATTGTCGATGTAGTGATTATAAGAGGCATTCATGGAAGCAATAAATTAAATAAATTAGAGGAGTGAGGCTTACTATTTAAGTTCTTCAAATGCTTAACCTAAATACTGAGCCAAAGCTGACAATTTCTTCAATTTTTCGATCTTGTTATTGGAACACAATAAGCAAAACATACGGACACGGTGACAATGCAAAAACTTCACGGCCTTGTCAGTCTCTCGCTTGCTCAAAACATGATCAACGCAATATGCGTTGGTAGGAAGCTTAGAACTTTACTTCCTGAACGATTGGAGTGGGAAGGCAATGGTTCCCCTTTTGATCCAAAGAGTCTCAAATGGTTGAAAATGAATCATGGAACCGATGCGGGAATCATCAATACCAGATGCGATGGAAAATGAGGAATCTTTTGAAACCCCGTAGTACCTAGCCGCGAATAACAAAATCATACTCTGTTGGGTCATCGTGGCGTAGAAAGAAATGAAACTGCCGACGAACCTGCTAAGAAAGGCTCATCTTCTCGACTCCACAATCTCGAGCCTTAGAATGGACTAGAGGTCTCCAGCAGTCCTATTTGGAAAATGTCCCAAAGTTGCGTCAAGATAAAGAGCTTGTCAGACCCTATTTTTATAATAGCGCCGCCTCACGCTAAGAGGATTTTAGGTTGCTTATGGGCTATATATCTGCCCATTATGGGTTAGGATGTCGCATATTTAAAAGGGCCTGCCTAATGAGACGGAATTTCGTCTTTGTTTGGAAGACAACAAGATCACCATACAAGAAGAATAATCTCCCTCCAGGAAATCTGAACTCACAGTAAGATCAAATCTTCTTCGAGAATAGGTCTGCTTGCTTTCATTAGGAAGGCGGATAGTCTTTTGCACTAATAGGAGGCCTGACGCAATAGACTTTAGGTTTCAGTATCCGCCATTGAGGTAACCTCTAAAAATTTAATATAATATTTAATAACTATAGCCACAAGACGGAGAATAAGATATGGATACAGGATCGAAGGAAAAAATTACATCAGGAACTGGATAGTGACCTGCTTCCGGTAATAAAGGAGAAACGCAGCGGTTTTGTGCTGGTAGGATCAGTAGAAAAGATGAGATCAAGAGATCGACGCAACTCGTTAGTTAGTCCGCAGCACTGCGACAACCCCAAAGAAATAATACCGTCCAAGAATGTATAGACGTACTGAGGGGAACTCGACCTTAATGTAATCTTAAATTCGTGAAGGAGAGTTTGGGGGGATGTAACCGGTGCTAATATAAATATTCCTAAGTGGAAGATGCGAAACCAGGCATACCAATTACAACTTTCCAAGATGTGAGGTATCGACCAATTCGCATGGCATGTGACGACGTACGGCACATAAGGCTCCTCCACCAATAGGAATGTTCAACACAAAATGATAGTCATGTGGAAAAACCAAATAGTCGGGGGTCGGGACTGACGAACTCTTCATCAGCAATCCCTTCCCAGAGTCAAGTTCCGATCAAACAGAACACATCCACATCTACTACTAAAGAGACGGGTCCTTTTTGATCGAAGTCCGGTTACATTTGCATAGTAGACACTTGTCCGTTTTTTGAAGTAGGTATGCATTAGCAGAGATACTGGAACATGCTCTAGGAGTAAATTCTCACACAATAGAACCAATGGGTCAAAGAAACCAAGGTGAAAAACAGGTTCTCAACAAGAATAATCTTTACTGATGCGGTGAAGGAGTAGCTACCACCGCTCCGAGCGGTATTAGGCTTCTTACAAGCAATCACTTTCGGCAAGACGTATGCTTCCTGTAGGCCTCAAAGCAATAAGGTTCAAGTTCTCAGGCACGGTGCCTGAGAGGTATCGGTATCAGGTGAAGCGGACAATGCGACACCAGCGACAGACTGTTGAACGAACAAAGATGCGTCTGAGATCGAAATGATGGCATGTCGGTCCGCAGGCGAACAGGATGAAAAATCTCCTGAAACACAATATGAAGTCATCGCATTAGCGACCGAGCAATCCTCATCATGTAAAGAGCCAGCAGAAAGTATTGAACAGCATGAGAAAACAATGCGCTACGCTAGTATTCTGATGCACCTTTTTTATCAAATTAGCAAACATTAGAGAGACTTCTATTTTTCATTATGACAAATTTTGGCGACCATAAACAAGAATTTTCTTAATATTCATCGCACCTACCCAGTGATTATGAAAGCAAGGGCGATGAGTGTGCTGCTGAGAAAGAAATGCGTGTTCTTTTTTTTCTATGAACAAATGAAAGAACACCAAACAATAGCAATTTTTACTGCACTTTTAGTCCTGATTTCAAAGCAAAATTGAAAAGAATACGAACTAAAGCTTTTTGCGAACACTCATTATCCCCCAGGTCTGAAATAAAATCGAATTCCACAAGCGTCTTACCAATTTTAAACTTTTCAATTTCTTCGACACAACACGGCACGTAAAATGTCTCATTATATGACGTGATTTAAAAGGATCATTATAATAACAAGTGGAATAACGTGTGATCGCAGACATCGCCTACGTGTCTTCCTTTCATTGTGGCACCGGGCCACACCAACTATATAAACTGGAGGAAACGCGTAAATGGTAGCCTATTGTGTGGGCACTTACAAGCCCATTCCACACGCATAAATCTGAAAGGAAATGCATAATTAGACGCAACAATGCCCTCCAATGTGGAAAAGACAAATCGTCAGAATTTAGCCGTTTCCTCTCTGTTCGACTTCCCTAGACAGGGCAGCTGATCGTCTATTACAACAGGAAGAACTATGAGGGTAAAAGTTTTTGCTAGACGGATGAGTGTTAATCAAGTTCTATCGTTCCTGTGCACTAAGTCGGCTGGGATTGGTGGTACAACAGGATTTAACACCAAAAAAGCATGACGCGATTTTAATCTGATTGAGGCAGAAAATCACTTTAACACATCCAGCGTTGGTTCTTGGGCTAGAAGTTTTCATCTTACCGCTTATCATATCATCGGATTACAGCAGCTACTTGCAAGATTTTTCCAGCCGAGCGAATGTAGCAGGATACATTCAATTTAGAACGATTGGATGCTATGTGCGTCCTTCCTGTTTAGGTTTTGTTTTAATTCGGGAACATCTCTGACACTTCCTGTCACAACGAAAAAGGACGGATTTTAAATGATTACGAGGATCTCTATCGTGATTCATCAGTTCTGATCAAAATGTTTGGGACACAGATTTATCTTCCACACCTAGACTGAGGTAATCACCTCAACGAAGCCGTGAATCTAAACAGGATGTCTGGCAGAGTAATTTGGGAAAGTAGTTTCCTCAAATACTTCTTGCGCACTGTAATTACAGGAATTTGAGAAAACACTAAAAACGTAAACAATGGATGCTTCCTCTCCGGTCATTTCACTTGGAATTTATTCTTCCATTGTCTTCAGCTAAGACAGAGACCGTGCAGATTGTACAAGATCACGTTATCGATGTCATCACGCCCGGAAGCTACGCCAACAATAACAACAGAATAATAGACCGAGGAGAAGAGCAAAAATTTATGCCAAGCGCATCAATTTCTTTGCGTACAAAAAGAGGTGAATAGTAAGATTAAGATTTCTTTCTTACCTGAACAGAAGGTGACGTTAAAGGAAGAGGAAAAAAACAACCGTAACAAAAATCTGACGAACGGTACCCAGGGAAAGAGATCAAAAGAGATATGCATATTGATACAACTTCTGGGAGCAGGTGATGAATATTTGAGAAAGGGCACATGCTCGGAACATCTGCCGTTCGCCCTTAAAGTAATAATCGATGCCATCAGCCTCAGGTCTAACCAGTCAAAGATAATTTTTTAAATCGCCACATTAAGGAAGTAGATAAGTGCGTTGAGTGCAACCAACTTTGGGTGTGTTGGGTTTATATGATCGCTAAAAATATGGCTCTTCCTGCATCTGTTGCCATGCACTTAAATGCCACAATCAAAGCAGTTGATTCCAGGTTAAAAGCAGATTTTCGAGAAACTTGCTGTAGGTAGATTTGACAGGAAGGTGATTTAAACAGTTTTTACAGGACTACGTAATTATAGATAATCATTTTGAATAGGTGGTCGCAGAAAAGTACCTCCAGGATCCAATTTTCATTTGCAGAATTCAACTAATCAAAAAAGATAGGTAGATATAAGGACGGAAAAACTGAAAACTGGTGCAGGATAAGATTTGTGGTTGACCTGATGGATAGGAATTTCAAAATACCAGTCATTATATGGCATAATAATATATAGCATTCTGGGTCAACAGTATAAGACTCCACCCACTCATAAGTTATATCAAGAGACAAGAGATCATTTTATTGGGGAATTCTGATTGTTTTGGAGTTTGAAACGTTTTCATGCACTTCCGGCGGCTGCTAAAAACTCACTATTTTGAATTACCTCAAAGAAATACATTGGAAGCTATGTGATCTTAAGGTAGTATAGTGCCATATTGGGCATCATAGCGAAATATAGTGTGAAATTTAACATAATTTAGTAATAAAAAACATAAACATAAAAATTGGACTTAATACACTTCTGCCCTGAGATATTGTTCTAAACAAAATGAGGAACATTACTTTTAAATTTTTGTGGAGTATAATTAGTACCTTTCTTCACAAAAACATTTTGTAATAGCTCTTGTAAAATTACGCACAAATTCCTTGAAATTAGATGTCCCATAAAACGTTGGATGCTATAATAAATTTACATAAATTGTAAACTTCTTTTGCTCTGTATGCCCACCTGACTTATTCTCTATGTCCATTCCATTAGTATATTGAAGCAATTCGAAACCAGTCTGTAATTTTTTTCGTAACTAGTGTGAAAGTCAATCGTGTGTATCTCGACCTAGAACACTGCACAGTAGTAATCTAAGATCACCGCAGCCTTAAGCTTAAGATCGTACATTCCCTATTCTATTTTCTATATAGTAAGTCCTGTTACTGATCAAATCCTCTTGATCGAACTCATCTATGACCCCCTCGTATTTTTTACTTAATTTTGGTCCAATGTACTTCATTGTGACCACCCTGTAATTAATATAGCACTCTAGCACTGAAAATGAGAACTAAGAAAGCCTCTAAAGTCGCACTAAAACTGACGTATATATCCTTCAGTTTCCTCAATTTATTAGCTAACCATATAAATACTAATATCCAATTTTGTAAGGCCTTAAGAAATCTGTTTAGAAAATCTAGGATCTTACGAAACGTTTTACAAATTAAAAAGAAAATGATACCTGGACAGCTTGAATTTTACTGCAGATTGAGATACGCGTTCCTTTCCACATTTTACCAATGATCCACTAAGCCATTATCAGAATAGTATTCACTTACTTCAATATGAAAAATTGTATGCAAGGATGACAAAGTCTTCAAGTTTCCGTCCTTGCACTAAAACTATCAGTCGTGTATGTAACAAGCCTGAATGAACACAGACTTTTAAATACAGAGAGATCCATTCTTATCGATTTCAAACTGCCCCCAGAAATATTTCTATGAACATAATTCCTGAAACCACAGACTTTTAAATACAGAGAGATCCATTCTTATCATACCGTATTTTACATAACATTGCTGTATTAAAATGCCAGGAGGAAGCGGATCAGATCAGCACAGTGGCACTCACGTAAATTGTCATTTAAAGGGTAGCTAGATAAAGCCAATACATTCATTTATGGTTTTATCTGTGCCCACATAGGCCTGACAGATAAGGACTTCAGTATATGTACATATATCATGAGAAACAATATATGTTTATGTATATAGGGTCATTCCATTTAAAATCGACCGATTTGAATCGATAAAAAGCAAATTCTTAGAGGGGATGATTATGAATTCGTAAAAAGCCTGGGGGAAAAATTTAATAGAGATGATAAGGAACTTAAAATGTTTCATGTTGCCTTTGTTCCCCCAATTAGACTCCAATTAGATTCCCTAATTCAAAGACAACACATCAGTAGATAACAAAAATATAAATACGTATTTTTCGATATTAAAGGACGAAGGACGAAAAAGGGATACGAAAAGTTCTTGTTCCTTAATGTGATCGCATGTTATTTTTTTATATAATTCGTGAAGTCTCACCTTTAAAATGAGTAATTACGACTGCTCCACTCTTTATATTTCAGAACATATGATTTCCCAGAATCCCCATATCATATTGTGAGTTCTATGGTCGTATTAATCCGAGTCAGGCTTTGATCAGGACACTGTTAAAATTATGATTTCTTTTACGCAAATTGCCAGAGAGTATATACAGCAGTAGATAGATAATAAAATATATAGCTCACAATCATGTGTCTTAACTTTGCGCTTGTTTCCGGTGAATGGTGGAAAATGTATGAGACTTTTCAAAATTAGTAGGCCTAGCATCTTGACTACGGCCAAGGTAGTTTAATAGGGATTGATCAGCTCATCTGTCACATTTTCTTAAAACATAATCTTATTGATCTGTCTGTTTCTAGTGCACAATAAAGTGTATATAGAGATTTCTTATTTTCAAAACAACAAACCGGATTAGCATGCGCAAAGGTATCCGATCATAAAACAATATGCCGCTCATATTGTGCCCAACCTTTCTCTTCTCCCATATCCCCATTTCCTTCCTGCCAAGGCTGTGCTTAGCATAGCATCATAGGGCATCCCCTAAGCTTTGGCATCATCGTAAAAAAAAACCCCCAGTTAAATACGTTTTGATATGCGTCCTTTGGATACAATTTTAAATAAATTCTACACTTAAGCATAGTATTCATCTCTAAAGTCGTGAAAAATTCCACGGTTGAGTTTTTCACGCATATTCTTTTCACGTGAAATATTTTTAACAGATGTTGCTATGACAACCGATTTGTCATTTTCATATGCTCTTCTGATTTATAGTAAAA
>QYTT01085588.1:25641-39376 GCA_006980735.1 Dasypogon diadema | reverse complement strand
ATTATGGAAACGGTAGTAAGGCTGCATAACTTTCCTGCAAGCAAAGTTATTGCAGAGAAAACAAAATATGTGATTACTTTCTACGAGAAATTTTATCATATGCCAATGGGACTTTGAGTATTTGAACTCTTTAACTCTTAAAGGATCCACTGTAATCAACTGTATGAAATAACTCTTCAAATGAGTTACAAATAAATGAGGGATTCAGACATGATAACAACCTCTTACTTATTATACTTTCCTATATATTCCTAGACTTAGTCTTTCAGAAACGTAAGCTTTTCCCGTTGGGTGGTATTATATGTAAAAATGTAGAAAGTCCTTGTATGTGTTGATAATTTGGACATCATGTGCAGAAATCCAGATGATATCATAAAAAGGCAGTAGTAAAATTCTGTGCGCCTATAACCTTAATAATGCAGGAAAATCAAAATTTCATTTTTATCTTCCTAAATTGATTTGATCATAAACTGAATTATTAAAGAGCTCACGCTTAAAATAGCCTTAGACTCAAATCTGTGATCCAGTTGTACCGAAGAATTTCTCCATTCGTGTGGAAGGTCTACTACGTTCTGATAGCAACAGTATCATCGAAATCTCAATCTCTTAAATATTAGAATTACGCGTGGAATTGGAAGTCTATTTGAATGTTGGTTATTATTTGTTAAAGCTCAGTTCTCTTGAGTCTCATCTCGATACGTATTGGCTACATGTAGATATTCTGGTTCTTGATGTTTTCTACCACACAAATTATTAATGAGATCTCACGTGGTTTGTTGAAAATACCAAAAATCAATAAAGTTCTGCTTGTCTTAAATGGAACAGCAATTCGCAGAAATAGGAAATATTCAGAGAAAGGACTTTTAATATATGACTCAGCTTAAAAACTGAAACTTTAAGCAGCAAATTGTTATGGTGATATCATTTTTTTCGACACTAGAGGCCTCGCGTAAGCAAATAACTTTTATAAAATATCTGAGACATACAGAAAGTAATACGAATAGAAAATAAAGCTAAGCCTTAGTTAAAACAAGCTAGGACTACCTTTACTTTATTTGTGTTTTTAAAACTATTATAACCGTATCATTTTTTGTTTTACAATGCAGTTAAATAATAATTTACTATGATTGTAGAAAGTATCAAAAGAAAAGTACAGTATTTTTCTTTTTAGTAATATTGAGATGGCTCAGAGATCGCTTATGAATTAAAAAACACAATTTCGGCCGGAGTAATAAATAAAGAAGGGGAAAAATAAATGAGGTAGTTTATTGAGAAAAGTGGGTTGTAGTGTGTAGATGCACAGTCCACTCAAGTTTTGTATGAAGAACTACATAGAATGAAAAAGGAATATGAAGTCGGAAAAGATATTAAAATATAATATACATAGTGCAGTCCAAGTATTGGTAGCATCGAAGGGTTTTGGTTCAAGTTTTCTGGGATCCTTTTCCTACCTGATACCCTCAACTTTTTTAAGGGTATAAAAGCCCCTGTCGGGATAATATTCGCAGTTTGAAATAGTCATTCGAAAAGTGAAGTGAACGTGCCTAGAAAAGTGAAAATGTCAAAAATTGAATAATTGCTCTAATAAAGTTTTTAACAAAAGATGGGTTAACGCCGACGAAGGTCAACGAGCGGATGGATCTTGTATGTGGAGAAACTTAACTACCATTTTTGTTGATTAAACATTGGTCCAAGTTTTTTCGCTGGGGACGGTAGTCAATTGAAAATGATCCACATTGTGAAGGCTCAACAATGATAGTTACGCAGGATAACTTGGATTTGGTCGAGAAAGTTGTTCTGACGGATCGGCGATCTGGGATCTGGGAATTAATCGACTAAATTTTTCAATCGATTGAAAAATTACAGGGAAATTCGAATAACCATCAATCTGCGATTGATTTTGCAATCCCCAAAAACGATTGAAAATGTAATCGATTGAAATCAATTGCAGATTGATGGTTATTCGATTGAAGCTTCAATCGCATTTTGGGATTACAAGATCAATAGATTGAATTCAATCGCAGACTGATGTTCAATCGGTTACAGGTCAATCTTTTTTTTTTTTTGGGATTACAGAATCAATCGATTGAAATTAATCGCAAATTAATGGTCAATTGGTTACAGGTCCTGATCGGACCTGACGCCGACAGAAAGATTGTATTATCGTTAAGAGATTACGGGGATAGAAATAAAAATTTTTGTTATTAGTCCAGTTGTTCTTCTCTTTTGAGTTATATTAAATACAGAATTTGTTGGCTTTAAGTATCACACGTTCTTCGCACGATGCAGGGTTAGGGGGTGTTGAAAACTGCAATCCAAAGGAAAGAGGACTGATATCTGGAGAAGTAGAGAAGGTATTAATACGTGCGGTGTTTCAAAATGAAAGAAGGAGATAACCTCTACACGGTACTGCAATAGAATGTGGTAGTTATGGGGCAAGAGGATATCCAAAACCGCAATTAAAACGTTAAACTGCGTTTTTGAACACCCATTTGCCATGCAACTAGCACATTTTATTATATTATATGAATGATAGATGTATTCCCTACGCGGCAGTGTATAAAAAATAGCAGTTGCAATATAAGTGATGGGCAAAAGGTAACTTTACGAAAGAGTAGTCAATACCTTTAAGTGACTAATTTTTCTTCTTAGTAACATTTCACTTCTTTTCGAAATCAATTTTTTAGCCCAATTTAATTTATTTTTCTGAACTTCTGTCCTCGGATTTTTTAAATTAAAAATGCCGGCTCCAATATGCCGGACAAGATTTTCTAGATGTCAACGTAGTGTTCACAACATGGCGAATATATAAGTCTTTAGGTTTGCTGATTACGAATTTCAAGAAGTTTAAGTATCATTTATGGCAGTCAGAAAAGTAAATTTTTTCCACAATGTTTACGCTCGTCATCGAAATACGTCCGTATAAATTTTCGGAGTTGCTCATTTCGAATCTGGAATCGCATTTTTGGAATTCAAAAAAGTGGATCCAGTATGGCGAACAAGGTTTTTTAAATGTCAAACGAATATATCGGTTTTTGGGTTTGCAGTTCACGAATCTGACATAAACTTTTACGAAGGAAGTCAAGATGGCTAATCCAATATGATGAACACATTTTTTATAATTATGTGTAATAACCATGAAAACATGTGCATTTTTTAGATTCTTTAGGTCTCTGATTATGATTGTACAGTCAGATTTTAAAAATCCAGTATTGGAAGAATAAATATTAAAAAAAAAATAATATATAAGAAAATTTTGTAAATTTAATAATGCTTTCATGTAAATAGTACTAGCTGACTAGAAAGTACAAGAAAAGTACTTTTATGTAAACAGTAATCGACTAAAAAAAATTTCCTATTTTCAGAGAACATTAGGGATCTACAATCTAAAGTAGTCTATATCTATACTATTATATAAATGTCAAACTGTATTTGGTATAGAATGAATCTACGGACTTTAATGAAACCTTCACTATTTAATTTTGCAACATTTCATGAATAATATAGGTTGCAAATCATAACGATACGAACTTATGTAACTTTGGAAACGAGGTAAGTGTTAGACCAAGTCAAAAAAAAATTACTGCGGAAGCATAGTTCCTTTAAAACGCTGGCAAAACCGTAAGAGATGTATAATTAGCATGTATGAAAGAAATATTGAATTTTACATTATCTGTAAGAGAAGTCACGTAAATATGTCTATAGAACATAAACAACTCATAATAAGGCTTTTATATATTTCTCACATTAAATGCGTTTCAGGGTCAGTTGTTTGCTAAGAAAGGTCAGTTCGGCCCTAAATTGGAGTAGTTCCTTGAACAACGGCCTTTAGGGTTATTTCAGTTTTTTTTGTTACAATCATTTCTGCTATAGGGAAGTGAGATTTTCATTAAGTACCATAGGGCTTTTATTTAGCATTCCGTATGGGGGATTTTCAAATTAATGCGATTGATACGATATTTTCTTAAAGGTATTCTCTAAGCTCAGAGGACAGTTCTATGATGTACACAGGACAGCTTAGGCGGACGGAAATTAGGGAAGACGAGATTGGAAAATTTTAACCTGACAAATGTTGCAAGTGGCTTCCCAAGAACAATTCTCGTCAGTAGCAGCAAATTGTGAGCTTATGGGAATTGGTGCAAGTGCATTCTATCTCTTCTGTTTTCCCTCTTCTTATGTATTTTTATACATTCCAGGAGAAAGATTTTCATAAACTAAGTTGGCAATGTGAGTAAGCCAATAATGCTCATATGTTTATTGGTTTTATACTAAAGCACACGAGTATTTCCTGTTGTTTCTTGTAACATGCTAACAAATGCTAAGTGCTAGATATATATGCATTGTTTTAGCCTTTGCTGACTGAGGTTTTTTCACGATTAAGTCAAAGCTCAGGGGATATTCTGTGATGTAATTACACAGCCTTGGCGGGAAGGGAAGTAGAAAGGGGAAGAGAGGAACTAGAACGTCGAGTAAAGGTGTCGGTGCACATTCTGTTTGAATAGTTGCGGCCTGTAGTCCTGGGGAAAACAGAAGAAAACAGACTTACTAGATCTTGTTTCAAAGACGAAAGGTTATATCAAATACTCGATTAGCACACTGAGCATAGCACTAAAAAGTATAATGCAAATTAAATGTAAAAAAATTTCTATATTTGAGTAAACAGTACTAGCCGACGAAAATGTGGAAGAAAAATGCTTTTATATAAACAATACAAGTCGACTAAAAAGTAAAAAATTAATTTTCTGTTTCCGGGAAATATTAGAGATTTTAACAATCTAAAGTAGTAAACAATAGAAAATTCCAAGAAAATTGGCCTTTTAGAAAAGCATATGACGCCTTTTTAGATTTTATGATTTATTCGATCCTCAAATGCTTTTCTGAAATGATAATTTCCTTGTAATTTTCTATAGTTATATAACTACTTTAGATTTTTAAGATCTCTAATATTTTTCGAAAGCAGGAGATTATTTTATTACTTTTTAGTTGACTAGTATTGTTTATATAAAAGCATTATTTAATGAAAAAATGTTTTCTACTTCTAGTTTTATTTTACACACATTTTTTTCTTTATTTTGTTTTATTTTATTTTTTGCTTTTTAGATCTAGCCTTTCTATGCTTTTTTCCTCTCTATGGTTTTCTTTCACTTACTACTTTGTTACTTTTTTGTTTACGTATCTAAATTAAAATAGATTTTACAGTAAATATCAACTTTTAATTTTGTGGATAATAAATACCATCAGCCCAATTTAGATGGGGCACAACTATCTAAACTTGGGTCCATGAAGTTTAGCGAGGCTGACCATATTTTTCTGAAAAAAAAACACAAACCTGTTTGGATTTTTTAAAGCGAAGAAAGAAATATTTCACATCACATCACCTGACTCCCAGAATAGGATTTAAGTCGCATAACTGAGTAGAGTTATCAATCTTAGCCAAGATTTAAATGGAGAATTTTAGGTCTCTTAGATTTTCTACAGACACATGTTGTAACGAAATTATTAGATTCTTTGAAGAATAATTCCTAAGGATAATACACGTGCCTCCATAGGCCGCTTATGGCCCTATAGCTGGCGGACAAATTCGGTTATGATGTGGAATTTCATGACTCTTTTTCCATGTATTAATACGGAAATTAAATACTCGTCCTTTTTCCTTCGGCAGCTTTTTACCTCAATTTCATAGCTTGCTTTTTCTCTCAAAAATATGTTCTCGATTTGAATGCAACCTAAAAAGTACCATCCCTATTCTACAGTACTTCCCTTTATTATTGACATGTTCGCCGAAGGGGACCATCCGAATGATTTTCTTTCCTTTTGCTTATACGTTTTCTCATCATTTATGTCTTCCATGGTATGCGTTAAGAAGGCCCCATCCATACATATCGCCGGCATCGTAATGTAAGACTGCTCAATTAATAAAATTTGTCTATGGTTTTAACTTGATCGGATTTACCAAAATTATTATTTCTCCGTTTTTGAATTTTTAATATTAACGCAGACAAAATATACTCTTTTTATTATATAAAATTAAATTTCTTCCAAATAATAGCTATGGTGACTTTTTTTTCTGTCTCCAGGGTCTGTATGCGCACTTGGGAACACTTCCTTTTATACACAATTCTATTATTTCCCCTCGTTAATGTGGCTTTATTGCCTTTTATCTTGATATGTTTTCTGCCAAATTTCATTTCGGGAATCCTGAAAGCTGTTGCTTTGTATATATCTAGACAATTTCTTTTCACGCTCTTTTTAATTTTATACAAATAATGGGTAAGATGATTTGTCAAGCATATTAGTTTTTGCTTTTATGTCTTTTGCGGTTTTATATGCCTTTGATTTGTTCAATTCTTGTTATTTTGTTGAATTCAATTCAAAGAATTTGCTTTGTTGTCTGAAAGCCGTGTACAGAATCCTCTCTTTATTTGAAAAGGGGATCAGAAATTTCGTTTTTAGTCACATTTGAAGAGATTCGCAATTTGTTTTCGATGTATTTATTGAGTTCTGTAAGCATTATTTTATTCTATCACTACTTCTTTTTTCTTTTAGATCTGTAAATATTATGGTAAGTAATTTATTGGGAAAAGTAGGGTACTTTAATTTTTTAGCTATAGGAGACAACCCAAAACTTCTAGGAATTGAACAAGGAACCTGCTGATAACTTTAGCTTGACAATTGAAATCTTGACGTACTTTGCAGCATTACCCATGAAAATGTGATATCAAAAGAAATTTTCTCCCTACTATCTATTTTAAGTAGATTGAAGTTCGTACTTTAATATAGCATAAGGCATTTTACCTACCGATAATAACTCTCCGAATAAATTATTCTCAACACACAGGGTAAACATCATTATTCATGACGGCCAATGATTTGCTCTTGTACATGCTATCAGCGGGATATTTTGAAAAGCTTTCTGGATGGGATGATGTGGAGTCAATAGAATTTCAAAGAAGCAGCCAGAAATACTTACCAAGTTAATTCGATGGGAGGCTTCTTACCGTAAAGAACTCGAAGTATAGGAAGGAAATTTATCGGATATCTTTTTCTTTTATACATGTTTTTGATAACAGGAAGTGGTATGAAACGGAAAGTACTACGCTTCCATATAAATCCTACATACATACATGCATTTGTGGCCAGAATCATTTGCAATTAGCCCTCAAAACAGTGAGCGGAATTTCTGATGGGAACCTTTCAAGTAGTTATTCAGTTTCCTATGCATGCAAATTCACTTCTCTTAGCAGAGCTCGAAATTATGACTTTTTGTTTACTAGGTTTAGTAGTTCACGAACATGTGCCCAGAGAATCCGCTTGAAATTGAATACTAAAGGAAGAAATTGACTAAATTTGTTCCTCATATAAATGCTAAGTCTATGCTGCAACAAATCTAATCTCAATTTATGAGGTAGTTTGTCAAATTGTCAAAGCTTAACACTTGTGATTAATGAAGAGCTTAAGAATCCAGCTCCTTATCACCTTCTTCAGCAATGCCCTGCTCAACATCCCTTTTTGGGATATATGGAAGATTTCCCTCATTTACCAGTAATAAATACGTTCCTATATTACCTTCCCATGGGTATGGTTACTCCTACCTAAATACTATGATGATGTAAAGGATATTTATTTTTAAGGCGTTTGTTTTGAAAAGGCAATGGTAGATAACGATGTAGAATTTTTAATCAAAATCAAATTATTTGCCATTTTTATAAATCTTATGAGAAAATTTTCAGGTTAATCAGACCAATTTTTCCATTAGATGAATACATTTTTCGCTTTTTCATTAGTTACATATAACCCTCTTCTCCCTTTTTTGTAAAGTAAAATTTTTGGTCGTATATTGTATTTTAAACCAAAAATTATAGGGAATGAATTTTCTAGTGTATTGCCGTATTCAGTGTAAAATTCTCAAAAACCTTAAGTGTGAATACCTCGAGGGTTTTGAAGAGCTTCATCTGGGACCATATACACCAAGCCTACGATACCATAAAATCGAATCTTGTGTTCTCTGGAACGACATTGTTGGCTGTCGCAATACGTTTGTTTGTTTTCAGCATGTTTTGATAATATTTATTTGTTTTAGGTCATGTAATATATTTTTCGGCTATACTTAAACCTATTACACGATGAAGGCTTAGATATTTTGGAGCTTTTATAAGCGGAGGAAGATAGAGAATCAGTCGATGCTTGTAGCGAAGAAGAGGATCACTTGAGTTTAGGTGATGTCCAGAGCGAATACGAGGATAATTTTAATGACGGAATTTTAGAAGAAGTTACAGAGGTAAGCAACAGCTCTATAAATAATACTGAACATCGTCTTCTGGTCTCGACGTCCAATCAAATTATTACAATACCTCAAAGATCCGTAAGAGGAAAAAACAATCATTGTTGGTCTACGGCAAAAGGGCGTACACAGACAAGATCTTCGATTCTAAACATTGTTCGGATATCAAGAGAACCTAAGCACGGAGTTGGCAAAGCCAAGGATGGAGAAGAGACTTTGAGTTCCCAATCTGAGTCGCAAATTACGAGAAAATATACAAACTATATTACCCAATCCATCTACGGAGCGTTCTTTATCAGCAGAGGATCAACCAAGAAAAGAAAGTATTGTGCCTTCTGCCCGTGGCAAAAAAGACGAAATACGAAGGCAGAGTGCTGAGTGACCTGCTTTGACTGTAAGTAGTTCCTATTTCGGGACTGATACTATTTCACAATTTAAACGAAATATTCACAAACAAAAGTGCATTGAGTTTGAAATCAGGTGTAAGTCCTAT
Organism: Dasypogon diadema; assembly: GCA_006980735.1. Lineage (NCBI taxonomy): Eukaryota > Metazoa > Arthropoda > Insecta > Diptera > Asilidae > Dasypogon > Dasypogon diadema. The sequence goes on along the minus strand of QYTT01085588.1, from coordinate 30,602 downwards.
CGACCTCACGTTATGCTGTGAATGGTATAAAAACACGTTACGCAAGTAGAGTTGAAGCAGGGTCGCAGTTAGATCACTTTACAGAAAATCCTCCAGGCTTCCATTTTGGATCTTCTTAGAGCTTTATTGTAGGTGGTGAGAGCGGATATGTATTCTTCCCAGTCACTTGAGTGATTTGGTCCTGTTGAAAAATTTTTTGATCTCCGTTCGTTTTCTGCCAAGCTTCCTGTTTCACCAAGGCATATTTTTGTTAGTAGTCCTGTGCCTCACAGGACAGTTTGCGTTGAAGGAGTTTATGATAGCGTTGCAGAGTTGGTTCGAAGACTAGTTCCTCAGAAGTGGCTCAGCGAAGTGACCTTGGACTTGAGTTGCTTTCGGTAAAGTACCTCTTGCCTCTCCGCAGAAGTTCCAATGCCAAACCTGATGTACTTGTAGGCAAACATTGATGCCTCGTTAGATACTCCCTATCTTTTAATGCTGGAATTTATGAATGCATTGGATAGGGCTAAGTCTAATACTTCCTATCTTATTTCTTGATTTAAATTTCCAAATCTCTAGATAAAGTGAAATAAATTATGTACTCACCTCTGTCGTTGGTATGTGTACTACCCCAGTGCAATATGGTCAGCATCGCACCCTGCAACTGATAATTGATTAACTAAGGAATTTGAGGTGTTAAGGCACCATGAACCTACGCCTAATAGGAATAGTAAAATATGGAGCCAGTAAAGAAACACAATCATCAAAGATTTTACATAATTTACTCTTAAATGTTTCTTCTATTAAATTCCTTGTTAACAATGGAAACAGATTGCCGGTGCCCATATTTTGTTGATTTCTTTCATGGCCCGTGGTGTTATGTAGTACGATAGTGGAATTTGTTCGTCACTTAGAAGTGTACATGATTTGGTTCCTAAGTTTACTAATCGACTCATGTGAACATAATGTTAATGTGGCAATGTGGGATTTTCCTAGACCTTCATAAATCTAATTTGGGTTTATGGAAGGTTCCAGCTTAGATGGTTCTTTTAGTCGATAAAGAATTGTATTAAAGTCATAGTAGTCACCGTTTACATGGATCTGGAGGTAAGGAATTCTGAACATGAGATCTTTGTATTGTGCTGGATGGTGGGTTATTGATACCATATAATGTTGGTCACTAAAGTTAACATATAGTTTTATTAAGAGGTTGCATTGAAATCCATTTACATATCGGGATTTATTTGCTAATCAGATTCTGTCGACACATTCTGAAAGATGATGAGAAATGGACATATTTCGACAATGGAAACAGTCACCGCAAATGCTGCCGCCAACAGCTGGAGCATTTCAAATATAATTTGATACGAGAACAGCAAACTATTTTATTGAATCGCCGAAAAGTAATTCCTCTTCATAATAACTCTCGATCTCATGTTGCTTTAGACGTCAAACAGACATTAGTCGATCACGAGTGGTCCTCTCATACCAAGCGTATTCCAACTGATTATAATTTGTTCCGATCCGTACAACGTGTTCTCTAATTATGGAGAAATTGAAAAATGAGTTGTTGAATAGATTACTTTAAAGAGCAGAACAGAACGTGTTTTGTTATTGAAATAAATGCTGGAGCAAAATTGTGGAGATGATTAATTCACCATTCGACGACGTTACCAATAGTCCAGCATGTTTTTCTAAAACTATTGCCTAAGCTCAGGGGTTAACACTATGCGCACACAACACAGCACAACTGTGGAGGGCGGAGGAAAATTAGGGAAAAGGAGATTGGGAAATTTTAACCTAACAAATGTTGCAAGTTAGCTGCAATTTTAGCTGTGTCCTGTGCGGGATTCGAACCCATTCCAGCAGAGCAGAAAACCAGTATACGTGACTTAAATAAGTTTCTTTCCACAAAAAAGATCTATTTAAATAAAATTTTTAAATAAAACTTACAATACTTTTGTTAACAGGAGCTTTATTTGGTTCAGAAAAGAAATTTTTCTCTTAAGAGGAGTTGAAATATCCAATTTAAGTCGTAACGATTTAATTTTAATTCATTTTACAATCATATGCCCGAGGGGCAATTTTCATGAGTTTAAAATAATGTTCTTTGCTGAATAAGCTTTTTCTCATGGGAAACTTATTTCTTAGTTTGACTGAGGTGTAAGTTTTCCATGAGTTCGAAAATTTCATGTCGAATGGAATTTGAATATGTCACGTTTTTGTGACTTATGTTATTTGAGGTGTCTGGGAATGTAACTCGTGCGCCTCAGCCCGCTCGACCGGCATGATATATGACTCCAAATACTGTGCTCACAATGATGATATTATTTTTACAACTAATAAAATTATAACAGGGCGGCTTTTTTATTATTAAATTCTCATCTTTGGCAAGTGGTAAGTAAGTGATGTCTGTACTATATACAACAAATCCAAGAATGATTTGGACCGCATAAACTGAAGTCCAGTTAATATCATGGAAATGTAAATAAATTTGGGCGATGTTGTTAAATAAATGAGTCTCCAAATCAATCAACAAAATGCAAAGTACCTGACAACTTCTGGGTAGACTTGCATTTTCTTATAGAGAAAAGACAAAAAACTGGCATATAAGAAGTTTTTAATTTGCAACCACCCGATGTTTGAAATTTTTTATCATATCAAAAGATATTGTTTGTTACGCTTAAAGCTGAGACGTAAGATTATTTACATCCCGGATATTTTACTTAAGTTGAAAATTATCCACGCCTTTTTCAAAGTATTCTTTCCATTGAAAGAACCCAGTACACAAAAGTCCTTTCAAGTAAGTATCATCCCATTTAGGTTTCACTCCTGTTGTTATCCTATAAAATTCCATTTTCTTGAGATTGTCCTTGATACCGGAAATACGCAGAAAAGGAGTTTTTGCTTGCTTGCCTTGAGATTGTAACTTAAAGTATTTTAGAAGTATGCTAAGAATTCTTTAAATGCATAAAATATTAAATTCCTCAAACAATTGGAATTTACTTAAATTGTACACACTCATATTTTTTCCATTAGAAAAAAGAGAATTAATAACTGTAGCTTAAAATAAATACAATATCAGGGTAGATGTTAGTAATAATTATCGCTGACTTTAGAGAACTTCTCTATCTGCAAAATATAAGTGATTTTTTCAGGGTTTTGTAGATGCTCCTCAAGTGACTTTCCAGTCACAATGATTTCGTCCAAATACACTAGACAGGTTTCCCAGCTTAATACCCTCAAGGTTCATTCCATCTATCTTTCGAAAGTCGCCAGCGCATGACAAAGTCCAAATGGCATTACTGTAAATTGTCATAATCCGCTTCCAGCTGAAAATGCTGCCTTTTTTTGGACGTTCGGATTGACTTTGACCTGCTAATAGTAACTTTTAAGGTCTGGCGTAGAGAACCATCAAGATCCAGCTGGAATATTCAGTGTGTCATCGATTTTAGGAAGAAGATAACTGTTCTTTTTAGTGCATTCATTAAGCTTACGGTAGTCCTAGCATTTATTGCGTACTATTACGATTGGAGATTCCCATGGACTTTTTGATCCTTAAATGACACCCTGTGTCGGAGAGGCCGCCATATCGGTTGCGAACTTCCCGTATTAATACGATACTGGACGACAACCCACGTAGTCGCCTCATGAAATACCCTTATCACTTCTGGACCTTTCCTGTATTCTTGTATGCTAATGTACTTGAATGAAGAAGTTCTTTTGTGTTAATGTAAAATCTGATGAGGACTCACGTGACTCACGTTGATCTTTATTCTGGGTGTCTACTATCGTTATTGTCTGTTCTGGCTCGCAGGTGTCAACCACACTTCCTTTTTTTAATTGAAATTAATTTTGAGAATCGACTTGAAGTAGACTGCGCTTGAGTACTTGAAACTGTGACAGCTTATTGGGAGTAAATTTTGCATTTCTCAGAAGGTAGTAAAGCGTATAAAACGCCAAAGCGAAGTTTGTGGAGTAATGCAGAAACGAATTATTCCTTACAACACAAATTTGTTTTGACTACAGACTACAAATGTCAAAGAAGTTTCAATTCGATTTCAAGCAATTTACAAGTCAAGTTTTCAAGTTGGCACTGTTGAAACCCCACCGTGAAATCTTAAGTCGATTTCAAGTCAAGCTTTCAAGTCCTCATGTACTCGTAGTAATAGTCTCAGAATTTGGCGAAAATCTAATATCTCCGTTTTTCTTCCAATTTTTTTATTCTTTATTTTCTTTATACGCAAAAGTTGTCTAGCGTGTATATTCGGCTGTATTTATATGTAAACCCAAAATTCATGGTCATAACTTGGGTGCGTGGAAAATATTCAGTTTTTTGGATCCGAGTTAAGTCAGTTGAGTGCGTTAACGGATTAAACATGAGTCATCTGATCCTCCTATGTTAAAACAATCATATAAAACAGGTCTCGTGTGAGTGCAAGATCGCAGTTGATGGCTTGGAATAATTGTAGGATGTTTCGTATGTACATACGAGTATGCTTTGCTTACAAGTAATTTGTTAAATGTATTAATCTCGTATTTTTGGTGGTATATGATTGATTTAGTTAAAGTAGTAAATATTTTGTATTGTGAAGTTTAGAAATCGATGAAGTTACTGAGAGAAACATAATATCTAGCTAAATGTCACCTACTACTCAGATATAAGCTAAATTTATTCTTAATTAAACTTTTTCAAAAATACATACTTTTAAAACTCTTCAGACAACTTGATTACAACTACGATTAACTCAAAACTCACAAAGTCTCTTTGTATGTAGTTAGGTGTAGCCAGGATAGATATTTTGTACTATATACTGCTACTGAACCAAAACGTCCTGCAACTGAAATAATTGAACATTCCTGAAGCTTTCTACATTTTTTACTTTGATAAGCTTTGTGCTGCAAAGTCTTTGTTTTTGAAAAACGATTTCATTCTAGGAATAGCAGCTGTTTGATATCGTAACACAAAAGGAAGCCAACAT
>QYTT01085587.1:5791-15999 GCA_006980735.1 Dasypogon diadema | reverse complement strand
AAGACATAATTTAAGTCAGCCATCTTTATTTTGTAAGCAGTTCATGTACTTATACTCTGTGAAATTTAAGCTCAATAAAGTACTACTACTACTACTACTACATCTCAGACTTCTCAGACCTATCTGCAGTGCGTTGCTTATCTTGATCAGATTGATCTGTTTAATTTCTCAAATAATTTCGAGTGCTTTTCAACATAGGCAACTTTCAGACTTCAAATGGTGAAGTGACACTGAAAAGCGACAATGGCAGAGAATGGTAAAAAACAAATTTGATCAGTTTCGAAATTGTAGCGTAATTAATTCCCATTTTAGAAGAATATTTGGACATGTTTTCAACATAAAGGCCAATTTACATAGCAGCAACATGTGTTTTTACTGAAAACCTGAACGAGATGGTTTTATTGATTGATGATATGTGTTAAAAAAGGACAAAGAATGAAGGGGAAAGAAAAATTCTGTTCCAGCGGGGAAATTGACATTTTAGCTCGTAAAATTTTGTTGGCATATGTTTTGTCTTTTTTCGTATTTTATCATATTAGCTTTATCTATCCCACTCGCACTGTTTACTTACAATGTTGTAGTAATGTAAATTGGCCTTAAGTTGCTTATCTATTGAAAGTTCCGGGCGCGTTAATGAATTTTCTCTTAATTGTGATATGACGCTGCAAATTTTGTAAAAGATGTCTGGCATCATCCTAAAGTGGGTTAGGAACTGGGAAGGGATCATCCTTCGTACGGTATTTTCAGCGAAGTTTTCAATTTTCCCTACAGATTTCCTTTCCATTCCAACTATTTCTTCTTCATCATCACCACTAAATAAAACATTCCCCGCAATACTTAATAGCAACGCCAAATTATTTCTTTCCATAGTAATTAGAAAAGGCTTAAAGCTAAGCTCTTGAGAAATCGTCATCAACAGTTACTATATGACATTTGAGGGATGTACTACCAACCTAAAGAAAAAATATTGCCCAGGATAATCGAAGCCGTTGCGCATCTTCAGCAAAGAACAAATAATATTAAGAATTGTCTCTGCCATAAGTAGATATTTCTAAAACCAAATAAATTAAGTTTGTGTTAGTACGGTTTTTATTCACGGATGTGTGTAAGCAACATCAGAAATGTGAGAAAAAGATCGATATAGTTCTTAAAAATCCCTAACTTAAAAGGCAATTTGCTAAAAGGTGATAGCAAATAAAGTAAAAATGGCGGTAAAGATGGCGGGTTTTGTTTACATCCGTATTTATGTCGTGCCGCGATCATGCAAGAAATAAGAATAATCTTACAAATGTAACTATTTTCCCGGCACATTTCGAGTTCGCAGCATAAAAGAATTCAGCAGAAGCAGAATTCTGGAAAGTACAAACGTAAACAGGAACACTTTTCACTTGTTAAGAATTAGTAGATAAAAGCAAACATGAAGCGATTCTTCAAAAATACAACCGCTTCTAGCTTACTCCTACCCACCAATAAACCCACGCAAAAACTTTAAAGAACTGCACCACTTTTCATCACTTTTATTTGCACTTTTCTCTGAAAATTTCGATGTACAAATTTGACCATTTCCTCATTGCTTTGATAATCAGCTTTCACTTGTCAATTGCTGGCCGGGTCAGCTGACGCCTGTTGTACAATTTCTTTGTGTCAGTTATATCTGTACACAATGCCTGCTTCTTAATTTTTGTCTATGGGTTGTACATTCTATACGCGTCTGTTGGACAAAATCAATGTGTTCGGCAGGCAATGGGAATTTTATATGCAATCTGTTGGTCAATGTTGATGTAGTGGTGTATTTCAACACTTAGATCTCAGATTCTAGTGTTTGCGGAATTTTACAGCACCCGGCTGATGCACATATATGTTTGCTCTCTTCAATCTTTCTGAAGAATGCATTTGAAATTCATCTTCTCCTTTATACTTACTGCTCTTATGTAGGTTGGTCTTTACCAACACTAAGCCATAAGAAGCTTATTATATTCATCCTTGTCATTTTGGAGACAACTATTAATGAGTCTTTTCTTATTATTATTTTTTCTTTGATCTCCAGAGCAATCTGAGAAGTCTGAAAAATCTGGCTCGATCTACCGAGCGTAGATAAGCAACACGGCCCATGATAGAGATAGGAGAATGAAGTCCTAAATGTCGAAAAACCATAAGGATTTCCTCTGCAAAGTAGTTCCTCCATGTAGTTGTTCCAGTGCGGCACTAGAAATTAGAGCCTGGCGACGATTCCCTTACGTTTAATATACGTTATATGTGTTTTATCGTCCACCACTGGAGTTAAGGGGTAATGAGAAAATCTGGATTTGAGAGAATGTAAACAAATGACACTGGGAAATTAAAATCAAATTCTCGGCGTTATTTCGATTGCATTTTCGCAAATTGTTTTATTTTTAAGTAGGATTTCTCACATATTTATGTACAAAACAAATAAATTTCACCGAAAAAAGGATCCCCCTCTCAAAAGATGCCGATTATTTCGGCAACACATCACCGCACACTTCATGTTAAATAAGTTTTCTTCAACAGAACTTTTCACCAATAGTTCAGCACTATTACTTTAATTAAACTCTTTTTAACACATTCCCTGCGTCATTTAACAAACTATTTCTTTTATATTATTTGTTAAAAGAAATTAACAACTCCAAACAAGCACTTTTTCCTCTAATCATCATATGATTTTGACACCATTTAAGGGGTTCTTGTCATAAAGTTTCCCTCTACTGAGAGAGAAAAAATGCTTACTTTCATATGCACGACTTACCCAAAAGTAGCGATTCCATTCTTCTATCTCTATGCACAGAGTGCACTCGATTTTCCGGCCATGACATTATATAACAAAGACAGGCCACTGTATAATGTATTAGTGTTCGTTTTTGTCATAACGGTAGTAAATATTTTGCTTTATTATTAAAATTTTAGTGCGCCCCAAGTTTTGGCATAAAGAATAATCGGACTGTCTGTACTGAAAAACTTTTTAATTCTTCCTGAGCCCTGTATATTTACGTGTCAGAAACCTTATCTGACGTTTCTGGAAATGTCAAATAAGATTGGAAATGTCAGATAAGCATAATGTGAGCGGCTTCCCCGTTGAGTCCCACGTACAACAGTGTATATGAAAATTGTGGTCTATCCTGCATAGTATATAATCTAAAGTTGTTCCACGCTAATGCAAGAAATAAAAATAATCTTTGAAGTTGAATTGATTTTCCGGCACATTTTCACAAGGGAAAGTAGAAGTAGAATTCTGGGAAGTCCTTGCGTAAAGAATAACCATTCTGTGTCTAGGATAAATGTCAATTTTACCGATAAGATATCGAACAAAAAAGGATGGAACTTCTAGGATAACTGGCCCCACATGAAATAGCAAATTGAGCAGTCCATTTATTAGAGGTCGGTGAGGGTTCAATAACTTGCAAGAAATTGTTAAAATTATGTTGCTCTTTTTAAAATATCTTCTAGAATTCCTTAAAACCCGAAGTAAGATCCCTTGGAAACTAATATTCATAATCTTTTGTTTCATCAAAATACAACAAACGTACTTCTATTCGAGCACACAACAGAAAAGGAGCGGAAACAACCAGGCAAAAGTGAAGCCAATTTGCTCACTAACCGTATAAATTTCGGTACACTTTATAGTGTAAAAATTGGCAGTTTCGGTTAACCCAGGAAGTTTTGTATGGAAATTTTCTAGCCCAAGCTGTCAAACACGCACACATTCAGAAAAGTTTTGACTTCAGCTAAGTTGCATGGGATTGCTTCTGTTTTCCCGCTCCTTCTCTGTTCTCTCCCCGAAGGAACTTCTCTACCCTTCCTAAAAGTTGCAAATTTTACCTACGTCATTTGAGAAAATGGCAATGCTATCGCTATGGCAAGCGCTTTACCAACCCTAGAAGAAAAAAGCTGACAGTTCTTAGCTTCTTGTCTTGTCCGCTTTGTTTTATAGGCTAAGTTCTTAGCTTGTTACGATATTTTAAGGCTGAATATTTGATAGTTAAAGATTTGTCAAGTAATGTAATGGAATTCTCTGGAGAAACCCCACATAATTGTCCTGGCGTAACCAGTGAAACTGCGGGAAAAGCTAGTGCTTGTAAAGGTTGTCCGAATCAAACACTTTGTTCGGAGAAAAAACCAGATGATGGTGCTGATAAGAGATTGCTGGTGGATAGATTAAAAGATGTCAAGAAGAAATTATTGGTACTTTCTGGGAAAGGAGGCGTTGGGAAAAGTACGGTTACTTCGGTAGTTTCCAGGCACGTGGCTAGTCAACTCAAAGATAAGAATTTCGGCGTTTTAGACTTGGACATCTGTGGTCCGTCACAGCCAAGGATGATGGGGGTCAAAGATGAACAAGTCCATGGATCCGGTTCAGGTTGGTCTCCAGTAAGTGTAGGTGATAATTTATGCTTAATGTCAGTTGGATTTCTCTTGTCGGCACCTGATGATGCTATTATATGGAGAGGGCCGAAGAAGAATGGCCTTATCAAACAGTTTTTAAGCGAGGTAGATTGGGGATGTATTGATTGCCTATTTATAGACACCCCGCCGGGGACATCTGACGAGCATCTGTCAGTTATCAATTTCCTAAATATGGCAGGCGCAGATTATGCTGCAATTATTGTGACTACACCGCAGGAAATATCGCTTTTAGACGTTAGGAAAGAGATATCCTTTTGTAAAAGATTGGGAATACCTATTCTCGGAGTAATTGAGAATATGTCTCAATTCTACTGTAGGAAATGCAGCAAGACATCGGAAGTCTTTCCTTGTACCACTGGTGGTGCTAAATCTATGTGTGCAGAATTACAACTTAGGTTCCTAGGTAGCATTCCATTAGATGCCAGAATTGGAGAGTTTTGTGACAATAGTACAGACCCTAGCGTGTTGAGTGAAGTAATAACTTCGCTTGATGACATTTGCAAAGAAGTTGGTTTGTGGTTATAAGCTGTGGTTAGAATCGGCACAAAAAGTATTTTTGTAAACTTACTGCGCAATAATGTATAATTTACAAAATTAAATAAAATACTTGGTATTATTATAATCTTTCATTTATGTCCACGTTTATCTCACATTCTAACAAATGTAACAATTTGGTGGTAAGTTACATTGCAAACCTTCACACACTAAACACACCAACACTTAATACATACCTATTTCTACTACAGCCGGTCAAATGATCGGGGTTTATATCTCCTGGTTGAATGTATGAAATATGGATGTTATGAAGGAGATAAACAAAGTATCTTTATTATAATTAAACAAAAATGTATATTATCGATTTCTATTACAAAAACAAAGAATAGGAATTTATAAATCATTGCTCGTCTCATTTTTTACATACAGAGGGTGTCTCCGTTGTACATTTCTCGCAAAAATTTGTCACATTTAGAACAAATTTTGATGGTCTTATTTCCGTCACAATATCCTATTTGACACGTGTTTATGCACTCAACATAATTAGGTTTCAAAAAACAAAAACAAAACCAATGTCTCACAAAAATCTCAAGAAAGAAATTGCTTCATAAGTTTTCCAATTGAGCGAAAAAAAGCAACAAACCGCACGAGATCCGAACCTTTGCCCTTAGCTTCACACTCCTGTATGTTAACCACTGCGCCAACCTTAATTCCGGTAGATTTGTTCTAATAAAAGAAATCAGTCACCAGAATTCACTTTATTCGACATGTGCTCACAAGGTTCACTTTACTTGATTCAGAGATTTTTGAAATTAATTTACAACAGATTTCGAATTTTAATAGAGTTCAAAATATTTGAAAATGAATCCACAATGTTATTCGATTTCAGGGTTTTTTCTTTGCTATCAATTTGCTTGCGTACTTCGCTAGATTTCAAACCTAACTGCCCTCCTGGTTTTAATCCAGTTTTCCGTTTAGTTTAAATTTTATGGATAGCGGGCATAAGAAGATTCTGGAGCACATAATACCAGATCTATGTACATGTGCATACGGTATGCGAAACCATGATCGGAAAGAGTGACTACCACACTACTAAGTGGGTTTTGCCGCCCACTGGGGAAACCTATTTCATACGATATTATCCGAGACAACAATCATGCATGTTACATCAGGCATGTATATTACATGAAGTCCGAGTTTTAATTACGCGACGTCTAAAGTAGTGAGTGACGTTGACAACTGTCAAGTGCATGCGATGCAAATTTTGGATTACTTCTGAAATTGGTAAGTACTTTTGTTTTCATAACAATTCTAAATAAAATTATATTTAAATCGAAACTGGAAATTCTTTAAATGTTTTAAGATGATGTTGTCTGTGCCCTGTGGATGGAGATGCTCGAAAGATATCCTGTTCAGCCTTTTGTCAGATAAGTATTTATTTATTTATTATTTATGTGTCATGATTCTTTCTGTGGCCTATTGTTTATTTGCAGGTTCCAGCATACGCAACAACACGTCTTACGTTGATAAGAACCTGTAGTAGATTTAGGCAATGTTCCTTTCGTATTTGTTCTTGTTTTTGGTTGTTCACTGGTTTCTCGAAAGTCGGCGGCAAGTTCTACTGCTAACTGGAGTAAAAAGTCTTATCCAGAGATATTTTCTCCTACTAAATCAATCTCCAGCCAAATCAAGGATATTGAAAAATACTTGGAGAGGCCATCTGCAAGACTCCTCGCTATTTGATCGGTCATATCTACACCAAATTTAGTTTTATTGTAATATGAAACGGTCTCAGGTAAACATTTATCATTGCTTTCAACTGTTACAGATTTATGTTTAAAACTAAGTAAAAGTACTTTATTTGATTTACTTTTATAGATTGTAAGAGTACAATTATCTGTTGTGAAAATTCTCTATGAAAAACGTTCCATATCATCTTTTTTCTGCTTCCAACTGACTTAGTTATTTTTGCTATCAGCTGTGTTGCTAGGGATTTGCTTGTGAGGAAGTTATCTGTAGTTACAGCTCTACCGCATCCCGTAAATGGTTCCATGAGTTTGAGTACAACATATTCAGAAAGTTGTACTGAAGAGGGCCTATTTTCATCTCTTCCTAGATATGGAAGTGCATTTATGATGTATTTGCTATCGACGTCCGATGCTAACCAAAATTTGATTCCAAATTTACCAGGCTTGTTAGGCATTGTGGCGGTAGCTTTAATAATTGCCATGAATAGTAAAGAATACAACTCCCTGTAAACAAATATACTCACAACCATAATTAACGATTGAAATTGGATCGAGTAGATAGCCGGGCAATAAGCCGATCAGTCCGGAGAAGAACCGCATCACGAGAGCCTCGTAGCAATTTTTATAGTTCGTAGTTTAGTTTTTTTAATAAAGTGCTAAGACAAACATATTATGTTTTAAATTTCGTTGTAAAGTACAATAGTAAGCAATCGCGTGAGTGGCCTACGGTTAATTGTATAACGACAGAAAAATCCAAACAGGTGATCTTGCCACCACGGCCACAGGCATGTATTGCGTAAATCTACATCTTACTTTAGTTGGAAATAGCTGTTCATCTACAGTAATATTAGCACCCGGTTTGTAACAGTTTTAGCTGTTTTCAATGAATGTATTCCAAATCATAGGCATCATGACGAATTAGTCTGTTTTCAAACGTTGGCTTCGCTCACTTTTTTTAATACGCCTTTATTGTAACTATGTACGAAAATCTTGTAAGTTAAATTTCACCCACTTCCTGGTTCCCGATTTAGCTAAAATTTTGCATACACGTCTAATTTGGATGACAAAGCATGGTTAGCTAAGTGACGTCATTTTAAATCCAAAATGGCGGACTCCCAAAGATGGCGGACTAGTTATTTTTTTAAAATGAAAGGGTTTCTGAGAAGAATACGACAATTAAAATAACGCCACACTAAATTCAATATGGCGGACAAAATTTTTTTATCTATAACGAAACGGAAAAGTAAAATGGGTAAAGAGGAATCTGATGATGGAGCCAGGAAGCAGAAAGTGCTAAAGTTCATTTAATGCTATGAACTATGAGATCCCACCCAAGCCAAAGTGAGAAATGTGCTGAGGGCTGAATAGTATGAGGGTGGTAAAAATTGTCATATCGCAAGCGTCACCTCAGGGCACAATATACAAACAAAACAAAAAACTTAAAACATTGGAAACAGCAACGCAAAGAAAACGACGATTAGAAAAGGAAAAACAAAAGCGTAAAGAAAAAAAAGCGAAATTGAGTGAGGCAGACTGAAAAAGAAAAGAAATACAGTCAAATCTGTATATGAGGCAGTATAGAGCGAATGAAATGCCCGAGAAGCGAAACTCTTAAAAATATTACCTAAGCGAACTTTAAATGTATTCTAAATCAGTAATAAATATGTTAAAGTTATTTTAAGGCTAAAAAGTGTAAAATAAAAATTGTTCTCCCGGTCATTTGACCGGTTGTCGTAGATAACGGTATACTACAAGTATTATTCAAAATAAACAAAATACAAATAAAAAATAATACAATATTAACTGTATATAAATAGTAGGAAAATTCATGAAGTCAAATGTGCAAAAGAGATAAGATGATATGCGCATTTTCTATACAAAAGTTCATAACCGGTCAAAAGACCGGTTATGGTAAGTTTAGTGATAATATAGGTCCTGTTTGCGAATTCAGCGCCTAGTTCGCGCAATTCGACGTCGCAGCAAAACGACACGTCAAATGTCGATACCCGTTCGCTCAACTTGTTGCGTCGACGAGATTTTGTAAATTCGGGATAGGGATCAGTCGACGACACTTCAGGCGTCGAAAGGGTGTTGCATATTGGAGGAAGTAGAAAAGCTACCAAGAGGCAGCCTGGGTGGATTGTGTTAGTGCTCTGGGCAGCTCTATGGCCGTGCAGGCCAGAGTTGAGACTCAGGACCGAAACACATTCAGAGCCGCAAGTACCAAGCCGCAGGTACCAAGCATTTGATGCCGACATATGATACCGAGAGAAGCCACATTCGGGGTACCAAGCCGCAAGCATCATTCAATACTGACAACTTTAAAATATTTATGATTGAAAATTTATCAAAATATTTTAGATAAGTTTCAAATTTTAATATTCTGTAGAATTTATATTATGCATGAAATTATTTTTCCTCACAAATTCAATTATCTTTCCTCTAATTTTAAATTCTTTTAATTTTGACACCTAAAAAAATTTATAAATTTACACTTATTTTGTTGGCACCAATGTGGTATCAGTATCAAAATTTAAAACTTTCCAAACTTGGGTAGCAAGCATCATTTGATACTGGTACCAAATGATGCTTGGTACCGCCATTGTGGAAGCTCTCATAAGCTTTCATTGTTTGAAACTTGAATTTGATATCTGGTACTTGCGGCTTGGTACCTGCGGCTCTGAATGTGTTTCGGCCCTCAAGTGAGCCTCATGTTCTAGGTTGAACTAGCCCAAAGGCTTATGGCGGAGCGGCATGCTTGTCGGGTTGTAACAGCTGGCAGAATTGGGAAGCATTCATTGACACGATTTCCTATGCCTATCATCCGAGATCAGATGCAAGAGTGGTGACACATTGATAACAGATGGCGATCAAGATGAGTATAGACTCGTATCGGTTCCGAGCCACTCAATGCGAACCAAATTCGGACATTTAAGGTGTTTAGCCAACAGCTAGTTAGAAGAGAATTTCGAAAAGGAGGGTTCTGTTCATTGATTCCAGGTTTCGGTCCTTGCTATGAATGAGAATTGCATAGAAATTAATATGGTCCTGGAAAATCCTCACAACGTAAATAATGATAATGCTTAATTGGGGTATAATCGCATCGTAAAGGGGGCTTATAGGGTCAATAAAAATTATAGGAATATTTCATTTAAATAACTACTCCTGAATTTGACCTGATTAGTCCGGTGTTGTATATAAAAATCGATAGCGAAGCACTAGAGCTCTCAGAAGGGCCTAGAATGCACCTAGCAACAACGGTAGCGGTGCAATATTGCAATATTGGCTCCTATTGTGTTCCTCGGTTCTAGAGAAAAAAAAGTTCACCGCAAGCCCTCAGACTGATCAGTAAGTTAAGTGAGGGTAAACCATTAAGTTGTAGAGAAACCGAGTAAAACCCTCAAGGCACAGTGGAATCGGCCTAATAATTGTTAAATAAGTGCAATTAAGACGTAGCAAGGTTATAGTTAACCAATATCATACCAAGGTCGAGTTCTGCTGTTTAGCCCGATACTCCGGGTTCAATAGTCTAGGTTCCAGAAAGGG